>APFE030766838.1:0-32700 GCA_000404065.3 Pinus taeda | reverse complement strand
AAAAATTGTTAATTATTTTTTTCCCATTTGTAAATTGAATTGTTGTTTAAAGTTATTTTAATATTGGATTCCACTAAGTCTTTCTCAACTTTTTTGAAGTTAATTTGTTGTTTGAATAAATGGGAAACAAATGTCTGAAATATAATGGTTGTTTAAAGGTACTTTAATATTTGATTCCACTAAGTATTTCTCAACTTTTTTGAGTTATATTTCTTTAGAAAATGAATGTGTCATTTTTTTGGACTTTGAATCTCTACCCACTTTAGCATGGGAAAGAGAGATTTGAACATCGCACCGCCGCATATCCTTAGTATCAATAATATTTGTAATAATCTAATTGGGAGACTTTTTCGCTTCAATAAAAAAATATTTATATTTGATATTTAAACTATGAAATTAAAATATACATTAATCTACCTTGATAGACCCTCTGAAAAGTACATTTTACTATGTCAAAAATATCAACATCATGAGAGTCTTCATTTGTCCTCTCACCACTTGGTTGACATCATCTTATGCTCATAATAGGAAACTTGTACATAGTAAAAAAAAAAATTCTTCATTTTACCTATGCAACATTAAGATAAGTTATAAAGAACACTTCTCTCCTTTCAACTACTTTATTCATATGGAGAAATTCCCAAGAATGAAATGTAGTCCCTTCCTCTAAATTCCTATTTATATAGGGTCCCCTCTCGCATGAAGCAACCTCCTTAGATAAGCTACAAAGTTGAATTTTGTGTATATCCATGTAAAAAAATATTCCATCAAAATGTTGCTTTATCTCTAAGATGTAATTCATTATCAGAATTAACAAAATATTTTCAATTATACATTTGTTGTTTCACTAATTTACCAAGATCTTAAAGTCACCAAAAATATGCAATTGTTTCCATAAGAAACCAAAGAGCATATAATTAAGCTCTATTGTTGGTCCCTATATTCAAAAGGAACTAATGGGACTTAAAATAAATGACAAACATTGCTCCACACATACCTAGAGCTCCTTGACAAGCTCCATTGAAGAATCACCATTCTTTCACACATGTTAATTTGGTAGCTCAGTGACAAATTCCAATTATGGGAATATATTCCTCTTTTCGAGAGGACCAAATTTAACTTTTAAAGCACTTAAGTTGGACAAGAGAAAGTGTATCTTTGAATTGAAGCCCACATGTGCACAAAAAGATAAGTCAGGCCTAATAAGAAATTGGTCACCCTTGGAAGCCTATAAATACAATTCAAGTGACCCTCATTTAGACATCATCATCATCATCAAACATCTTCTTCTCTCTTCTTTGGATTGGTTCCCATGGGTCTGAAGTGAGTTTGTGGAATTTAGTTTGTACAGGTTCGAAATTACAGGGTTTGAAGCTTGCACGTGTGATTATGTTTTTTGGTTTCTAGTCATAGGGTTGACTCATGGAATTTTCAGCTATAACTGCAGGCACACATGCTCATCCATGCGGTTGGAGCATCTCAAGCACACACATAACTCTTCCTCCATGCGGTTGGGATCTAGGGTTTCAGTTTGGTTGTTGACCGTAGATTGGGAAAGCTAACTCTCATCAATATTGTTGTTGGGATCATATTTCTATATTGTTTAGTTGATATTGCTGGATATTTTTGTATGGGTTCATTGTACTCTTTACTGAACATTTTATGAGTTTCTAGTAGAAGAAGAATTTCAAAGGGTTTTCCCCCTTGTGGGGTTTTCCCCTAGTCTTTGACCAAATTTGGTGTCTCTTGTTGATGTGTTGATTGCCTCCTATTTCCATTGCATTATTGTTCTATTTTCAGTTACTATTTATTGATGAAAAGTATTAATTGTTATTGAAATATTGATAATTGAACAATTGAATTGGGATAAAGTAATTGAAACAATATAGATCAATGTAAAAATTAACATGGTATCAAAGCTAAGGTGAAGGACAAGCCCAAAGGAGACAAGAGTTGATGCAATCACCCTTTGAAAAGTTGAAGGATCCTATCTAATCAAGTCAAGATGTCAACCTCCCACTTCAAGGAAAATGAGAAGATGGGTGACTCATCTACTTTGCTACTTTGAAGATCAGACTGGAAATCATAGTTGAAGACAATGATGCTTGGGAATATAAGGAAAAGTACCTAAGCCTTCGAAGAATGCTTCTACTGCTGCCAAGAACAAGTACATTAAAGGTGAGTTAAAAGCAAAGAAAATTATATCTAATTATTTACAATATCATTTACTTGCATATGTTGGAAATTTGAAAATGTCTAAGGATATGTATGATAAGCTAGCTAGCATGTATGGAGTAAAAAATTTGAATGAAATCATCTCCTTGAAATATCAACTTAAAGATACGAAGATGAATAAAGGAGAGTCTGTGCAATCCTACATTATGAGGATATCTCGTCTAAGAGATCAATTGTAGAGAGTTGGGGAAATCGTGCATGACATGGAATTGGTGATTGTGACCCTTAGAGGTCTCCCTACTATTTGGGAAACCTTCATTACGAGTATAAGAAATAACAATGTTTTCCCATCATTCGATGAGCTTGTTGGAAAGCTCACTCAAGAAGAATCGAGGATGGTTTCTAGAGGCAGGATACAAAAGCATGAAGAAGGAGATCCCGCTGCATTCGTCACTGATAACAAGAAAAATAAAGGAAAAGTAGGTCCATCAAATTCAAGCAAGCCTCCTCCTCGAAATTCAAAGAGAAATAATGAAAGATAAGAATTTCACATTGAATGTTACAATTGTCACAAGAAAGGTCACTATTCTCAAGATTTCCCTGAGAAGAACAATTGTCTACGCTACAAAACTAGAAGCAACAATAACATGCTTAATAATTAAAGAAGAAGAGATGATCGAAGGAATGATCATAATGGAAGAGATGAAAGAAGAAGAAGAGATGCTCTGAGTATTCATGGAGAAGACCGCCATCCTCAAAAGAAGTCATGAAACACTAGGAATGAAAGTAATGTTGTAGATGAATATGAATATATTCTTATTTCTGCACTTTCTATTTCCCCTCCTCTGTATACTTGGGATAGTTGGTTGGTTGATAGTGGGTCCTCTCATCATTTCTCTGGGTATAAGGAAGTTCTCTCTAATTTGGTGGAAAGGGAGTCAAGTTTGAAAATTATTCTTGGAGACAACTCCACTCATACTGTTAAAGGTTTTGGTTTTGTTAAATTTCATTTGGACTCTAGGGAATTTGTTTTGCTTCATGATGTGATGCATGTGCCTATGTTGAATAAGAATTTGATATCTATATTTTCTTTGGATGAAAGGGGTGCAAGTTTCCTTCATCAAGGGAAAAGTACTTACTTTCCTAGTGGGATCCCCCTCAAGAGATGCATTCACATTGGGATCTAGATTTGAAAGACTCTATAAAGTCGCTGGAATACCTCTTCTAGCATTGGTCCAAGATACTAATAATCTAAGCGAGCTATTGAATTGAATATTGGCCCATCTACATTATGATGCCCTTCTCGATGTTCAATCCCAACATGATGGAGTATGTCCTAGATGTGCTAGTGGAAGGAAGACAAGGGGGGCATCCCCCTCTAGTAAGAAAAAGACAAATGACATCCTCCAACTCATTCATTCTGACATGTGGTCCGATGCTAGTACACTCTCTTGGTGGCCATCTCTACTACGTTAGCTTCATTGATGATTTCTCAAGGAAGACATGGATATATTACTTGAAGCATAAGGAAGAGGCCCTCGATTTGTTCAAGAATTTCAAGGCTTTGGTTGAAAATCAAACAGGGAAGAAAATTAAGATCTTAAGGTCTGAAAATGGCGGAGACTACAACTCAAATGAATTCATAGATTCTTGTAAGAAGGAAGGCATCAAGAAAGGGACGATTGCACCTTATAATCCCAAACAAGATGGAGTGGTTGAAAGAAATAACAAGTCTATTATAGAAGCTTCCTATGCCATGCTCCATGATCAAAAGCTAGTGAAGTTTATTAGGGGAGAAGCTACCAATGCAACTGTGTATGTTCAAAACTTGTCGCCTCATCAAGCATTGGACAAAAAAACTCCATAAGAAGTATTCACAAGTGTCAAGCCAAATGTTTGTCATCTCCGTATATTTGGATACCCTATATATTTTCACGTGCCGAAGGAAGAAAGGAATAAGATCGAAGCCACGAGAAGAAAAGGTATTCTTTTTGGATTTTGTGAATATTCTAAAGCATTTTAAATATATTTTCCTTATCAAAAGAAGGTTGAAATTAGCATGGATATAAGGTTTTATGGATATGTTTCCTGTGGGAAAGCAAGGGGCCTTCCTTCACCTCCTCCTCCCGAGAAGAAGAAAGATGATATGGATATTCTAGAAGGTCCTTCTATGCATGAATCCAAGTGAGACATTGCTGATGATCCCATGGAACATATGGACCCCTTGGATCGTCCTCCATTTGATCCCCCTACCAAAAATAGGCATTATTTGGCTTCATGACACATTACAGGATGCTAAAAGACACATTCCTGCAAGAAGGTATTTTAGAGAAAGCAAGAATCCATGCAGATACCAAGGATATGCTGTAACTATGAACAATATGATTCAAGTTGAGCCTCACACCTTTGAAGAAGCCATGAAAGAATAATTTTGGAAGGATGCTATGACAGAAGAATACAAATCAATGACGTATGGGATGCACTGCCTAGACCGAAGGGAAAATATATGGTGACTTCAAAATGGCTATTCAAGATCCAACATGGAGTCAATGGAAGCATTGAGAAATATAAGGCAAGGTTCGTGGCCTGAGGATTCTCACAAAAAGAGGGAGAAGATTACGATGATATATTTTCTCTTGTGGCTTGATATACAACCATTTGTTCGATAGTTTCCCTTTCTGTAAGTCAAGGATGGACCCTTCGTTAGATGGATGTAAAGACAACATTCCTTCATGGAATATTACAAGAAGAAGTGTACATTGAGTAGCCACATGGATTTGAAGTAGAGGATTTAAAGCCACTTGTTTACAGGTTGAAGAAGGCATTGTATGGTTTGAAGCAAGCCCCTAAAGCATGGTACACCTGCATAGATAGTTACCTAATGAATCCTGGATTCACAAGAAGCAATGTCGATCCCCATCTATACTTCAAGGTAGTCCAAGATATGCCATTGATTTTGGTTTTATATGTTGATGATCTATTTATGACAGGTAGTGAGCCCCTGATGATCGGGTGTAAGAGGGAGATAGCCTCTAAATTTGAGATGAAGAACCTTGGACTCATGCACTACTTCCTAGGCCTTGAAGTGTGGCAAAGACTCAGTGAGATATTCCTTTCACAGGGAAAATATGTCGTGAAGTTGTTGGAGAGATTTAGAATGACTGAATGCAAGTCCTTAAGCACACAAATGGAAATTAATTTCAAGAAGATATGTGGAGAAGTTATAGGACTCGATTTGGAAAATCCATCTGAGTATAGATAATTGGTTGGGGCTCTAATTTACTTAAGTGAACACTCATCTAGACATATGATGTGTAGTGAACATGGTGGGTCAATTCATGACTGAGCCTCTCCATGCACATTGGGTTGCTGCCAAACACATTTTAAGATAGTTGTATGGGACGATCACCCTTAGTCTGAGATATTATGCCAAAGAAGTTCGACTACATGGATATATTGATGTTGATTGGGAAGGAATGTTGTTGATAGGAAAAGAAATTATGGATGTTGTTGTATTCTTGGATCTTCCATTATATCTTGGATGAGTAGGAAATAGAAGTCCGTAGCATTGAGTACTACTGAGGCAGAGTATATTTCCAATAGCATGGCTAGTTTCGAAGCAATTTGGTTGAGAAAGCTCTTTAGAGAGTTGTTTAAGCAGGTCCTACACATTACATTGATACATTGCGACAACAAGAGTGGGATCCAATTGGAAGAGAATCTTGTATTTCATGACAAGTCCAAACACATAGAGATTCAATATCATTACATTCTAGGCATAATGCAAAGAGGATACATTAGACTCCATCACATATCAACAAATGAGCAGATTGCAGATATTCTCACTAAGGCTTTTCCTAGAGGGAAGTTCTTGGTCTTTAGAGAGCATCTTAGACTGATGGATGTGACCCCTCTTGATAAGGGGCATTGCTGATCGAGGACACTGAGCTAGCTCTCCCCCCTATTTGAGCTCCTAGGGTGTGGAATTGAGATGTAGAGCTCTTGGGGTTGAGGGATCTTTGGACAATAGGGTATCACCCATATCTCTTGCCCATAGGGTGGAAGATGTTGCTCCCTTATCTTTGTCTAACATAGTAAACCCCAATTTGCATCATACCTACAAGCTAGGCTTGTTCGGATTGAAGCTTCCTATCTGGAAAATAGATTGAGAGGGCTTAGGGGTGTGTGATCCTTACCTTTGGTAAGTTGGGTATCTCACCCAATATTGATTATGTTGCAAGGTGTTCTACCACATGACTCTTGAGGGTTGTTGTTGGGAAGATCATGAAGCAATAGGATGGATGAGATATTGTGTCTCGTTTATTGCTCAACATAGGGTGGAAGACGTATGCTCCCCTATGAGATGGCGTGAGATGAGAGTGTCCCATAAGACCTTCCTAATTGTCCTAAGAGGGTGGTAGTTGTAGCTCCCCGATGATTCTTCTTATTTAGATTCAAGAATGATTCAACAAATAGATTTGAGTAGAGATGGGACATGATATGCTGTCATGATACTTATGATGCACTTGGAATTTCTCCTTAGTTGATAGGGAGTGTTAATTTTGTAGCTCATTTATAAATTCCAATCATGGGACTAGATTCCTCTTTTCGAGAGGACCAATTTTGATTTTTGAAGCACTTAATTTAGACAAGGGAAAGTGTATTTTTGAATTGAAGCCCACATGTGCAGAAAAATATATGTAAGCCCTAACAAGAATTTGGTTAACCTTGGAAGCCTATAAATACAAGTCAACTGACCCTCATTTAGGCATCATCATCATTATCAAGTATATTCTTCTCTCTTCTTTGGATTGGTTCACAGAGGTTTGAAGTGAGTTCATGGAATTTGGTTCGTACATGTCCAAAATTGCAGTGTTAGAAGTTCTCATGTGTGATTAGTGTTTTTGGTTTCCATTCACAGGATTGACGCAAGGAATTTTTAGCTATAACCATAGGAACACAAGCTCATCCATGCAGTTGGAGCATCTCAACTGCATGCATAAATCTTCCTCCATGTAGTTGGGATCTAGGGATTCAGTTTAACAGTTGACCGTAGTTGACCAAAAATTGGGAAAGCTAACTCTGATCAATATTGTTGCTGGGATCATATTTATGATATTGTTTGTTTGATATTGCTAGATGTTTTTGTATGGGCTCATTGTACTCTCTGCTGAACATTTTATGAAAATTTAATAGAAGAAGAATTTCAAAGGGTTTTCCCCCTTGTGGGGTTCTTCCTTAGTCTTTGACCAAAATTTGTGTCTCTTGTTGATGCCTTGATTGTCTCCTATTGTCATTGCAAAACTATTCTATCTTCAGTTACTACTGATTGATGAAAAGTATTAATTGTTATTGAAAGATTGATAATTGAACAATTGAATTGAGCTAAAGTAATTGAAATAACATAAAGCAGTGTAAAAATTAACAATGTTGGGTTCCTTTAAAATTCTCTCATATTTTTATTTTATAGATTTCCATCTTCCTTTAAATAAACCTTAATTTTGTGTGCTACTTACTAAAGATTGACATCTAAATCTTGAAAAATCAAGTTGTCTTGAGATCCAGATTCCCTAAACTACAAACATAAGAAAAAACTTATATATATATATATATTTATCTTTCTTTTAACCATGTGTAGAGATAATCTACCAAAGTCACTTGATCTTACTTTTTTTCCAAATTAAATTTGTTGTAGTTTATTGCGAAAGATCCTAGAAAAAATAGGTGATAAATAAGTGATTTGTTATTTCCTCACAACACTTGCATAATATGCATAGTTTATGCCAATTCCTCTTTTGCCCATTGTCTCATGTAATAATTTTATTTGAAAAGGCAAGTCAAACAATTTTTTTAATTGTAGAGGACCTTCCAATTTCCAACCTATTTTCTACCACCAAACTCTTTCAGCTATTTGGAATTCCTCCATCTTGGTTGACTAAACCAATTTCGTTGTATAGTCCCTCCATATTTAATTTTAGATCATTTAATTAAGTCCTTAATATGGCAACTTGATAGTACTATGCTTTAACATATTTATAATGTATCCAATTATTTGTTTTTCACCCTAAAGGGACAAAACACATGTTGCTTTCCAATCTTGAGACTGTGCATTAGATTCATTTGGATTTTCTATATATTTTAACGAGACAATCCCTAATGAATACAAATAATTAATAAGTGCTTCTGACAACTTAAGGTTCCATTTATCCAATCTAAGGATCCTTCCCCACTTTCATTTTATTTCCTTTTCCTATTTTTTAGGTTGCCTAGTTTCCAATTAAAGGAAAATCCCTAACCAGGGATTAGGGATTTCCACACAATTGTTGCTATTTGAGAGATTTTATTTTACATTATAAACCATTCTTCTATAGATTTTATTTTAAAGTCCTTTTAATTCATTATATTCCTCATAACCATTCATTATAGTTTAATTTCCCCAAAAATATTATAGCTAGGGTTAAATTAAAAACATAATAATTCTTCATCTTCTATCCATTTTCTTCCTTAATATTTGATACTCTTTTCCATTTTTTTATATCCATGATGAGAATATTGTATTAAATCAAAATCTACACAATATTGTGTTAAATCAAAATCCGCACCTAGATCGTAGCCTATATAGCAGGTGAATATATTGAAAATCCTTTGATGCCAGCTATTGGCTAAAGGTGGCCTGACCGAGGTTCAGATTTATTCATGCCAACCAAAAAAACCCTAACTATTGGCCCTTTTGGCAACAACCTGCATAGCGCAGGCTGTAGTCTCACCCGAAGTAGTATTGGGGGAAGCTAGAACCAGGTTTCTGCGTCCAAAGACAGTGCGATGTGTATTCTAAAGTCCTTTTGGCTCAGATTTGCCTTTGCACAAATCTAGATCTTCCTATGGTCTACTGCTGCAACTCTATCCAAATGACTTCCATACCTTCACGAAGGTCTATGATCAGGCTTATCAGACCTAAAAGAAGCAAACTCACAACTTTTGCTCAGTAAATAAAACCCCTAGATCTGCCTTCGCGCAGATCTACCCGTTTCGAAAAATTATCATAACAGATCTAGTTACTATCTTTGCGAAAATAGTCCATTACTCATTTCATGCATAGATATTAACGATTTAATAGATTCATGCAGATAATACACTTTATTTCATAGAAAACATATCATTAAATGATGATGCATTAAGAACAAGGCACAGATACAATAGATTCGGTCCAAAATCAATCTTTATTAGATTCAACATTCAAATTACAGTCTCTTCCACCCTACGCACCTAACTGCAGGGGCCCGAGCACTTAGCTGCAGACTTGCCAAGGTCCATGCACTCAGCTGCATGAGTCTTCCCCTTTCGCCTAAGTATAGGAAAACAAAGCTTTCCTGCCTTAGCACTTTCCCTTACACTTGTTCTTCTTCCAAAAGTTATTCTTCTAGATTCGCCATGAATCAAATAGTTATAGCCTTTTTATTACAATACCATCGCCCAGTGGCCTATGGGTGAATCTCAAAACCATGCTATCACTTACCCATACAAGGAGCTAAAGCCCCATTGACACTTACTTATCTGCGCAATCCGCTTCCACATTTCACGGAGATGTTACATTCTCTACAAAATTCTACTCAAAAATTGATTAAACTAACCCAAAATTGACCGTAGGGACCATATCCCAACAGGCCCCCAACACAAATATGGTGACTTTTCCTCAAGTCACTCACCTGGCTTCTTTACTTTGTGGTGGAGCTCACTGAAATCCTGCTTCAATACTTCCAACTCTGCGATGTCTTGTACTGTAGCCTGCTTCACCTCTTCGACCAACTTTTCTGTAGTTGGTCCCTCTATCACAAGCTACATGGTCCTATGAGTCTGCCATAGAGCTTTCAACTTCTCCTAAATGGTCTGAGAAATCTGGCTGGCCTCCTCTGCCCATGGTTGAAGTCGGTCCTTTAACACTGATTCTTTTTGCTATAATTACTGAACTTGTGCCTATAACAACTTTCATTCCTGTAGTCGCGCAAAGCGCTGAACTAGCACCAATGTGCACACAGTCACCCTGATCTCATCATATTTCCACTGGGACTTTCTGACTTCTGTACTCAATCTTTGCAAGTTCAGGTCCTCTTACAAACTATCCCATAACTCCATGGTGTGGTTATAAAGGAAGTCACAACCTTTGACTTCCTTCTCTAGAGTAGCCATGTTCTCCTTGATGGCTGCGCCACGTTGCTCCCTGAACATAGGTGGAGTAGTCGGTTGTAGATTCAATTGTAATTCTATTATCTTCATCTGGAGGTCAAACATGACTTTTCCTATCTCATATTTTGATTCGCGGATTGCAGTAGCTAATTTCCTGATCTTTGCTGTAGCTACGACGTCTTCTGAAATATGTAACTATCGGACTGAATTTCACGCCTGTGTTATTGTTATTTACAAGCTCTGACTTCACACTTCTAACGCCTCCTTTTCTTTCAGGGCCTGAACTTTCTCAGCGAATATCTGTTCATTTTTTACCTTAACCTCGCTAATTACTACAAGTGTGCGGTGCTCTTTAATTCGAAGCACATCCGAGACCCCCTGATGAAGCACATGGAGGGTTTGAAGTGGCAATGCGACTAAGTTCACATCTATGTCTTTTATCATGCCCAGTAGAGTGCAATCTTTCTTTGTTTCCGCACAGACTGATCATTCTAGTAAGGAGATGACTCTGAGGTCTAGTGTCCTTTCTGTCTCCAATACACTCTCCCTCCCTTGTGCTAGGCTCGCTTACACCCTGCTCACTTGAATCCTGCCCGTTTGAATCTACAACTTGCGTAGATCCTTCTGGACACTCCCTAGTGTCTGCATGTATTATTGTTCAAATTGTTGCCACAACTTTGTTGTGGTGTCCTTGACTTTATCCCCAATTTCATCGAGGTCCCCTTTTGTGAGGACCATTGGGTCAATGCGCGCTTTCTTGTCTGATTTATTCTTCTTCCTTGGCTCGACAGTTGTCTCCTTACTCCATTTCTTCACTGTGAAGGGAGTGCTCTACTCCTCACCCCCACCTCCTTCCTGCTCATCGGTATCCTGGGAAGCTGATTCCTTGACTTCTACTGTGTCTTTCTGGCCAGTGCCCTCTTTCGCAACACATTATTTTTGAGTAGTTGCCTTAGCAAAAAATTATTTCTTTCTTTTCTCGACCTATACCTTGGCCACTGCCTGTGCTGCTTCTTTTCATTTCTGCACAGTGGTCGTCTATGCAACAAAGCTTTCTCCATCTTGACTGCTACTTGTGCCAACTTTCGTGGGTTGTCGCCACTCCACTGGCAAACTCCCCCAATTTCCTACACGTCTGTCTCTGAGACTAGGTAAGGCAACTTGTGCCAGATCTTCTCAGGGTCGCGCCTCGCAACATGGCATTTTACCAACTCAAACACAATCCAATCATCAAAATAAACTTCCAAAAATTTATGAATAAACTCTTTGAACACTGCGATGACCACCCGGGAGAAGATTGCATACGCATTATTTAATCCAAATGGCATTACTGTATACTGATAGCAACCCCACTCCATTGCGAAGGTCATCTTGCTTCGATCCTCCGGTGCGATATTTATTTGATGGTATCTTGAGAACCCATCAATAAAGGAATAAGCATCATGTTCACCAACATTCTCTAATACTTCATCTGTAAATGGTGTTGGAAACAGATCGTACACGCATGCATCATTCAACTTTCTCAGATCTATGCATATCCTGATTTTGCCTTTCTATTTATTCTCTTGGACTACCATTGGGCTCACTAAATCAGATTCCTCTACCGATTCAATAATACCGGTGTCTAACATCTTATTAAGTTCTTGGCACACCTTTTCTCTATACTTTGGGTTGAGCCAATAAGGTCTTTTCTTGACGGGCTTCGTGTCACGTTTCAAAGTGATATTCTTTACACCCAAATCTCCTATGATCTCCTTCAGATCTGAGAAATTTGTTGGGAATAGATCCTGGTATTCACGCATCAGTTTGACCAACTTATCAACTGTATCTTCATACCAATAATCCCTTATCTTTGCGAACTTAGGCTCTGCTTCAGATCCAATATTTACTTGTATAGTTTTCAAAGGCTCTGATATATCTGGGTTCTTGTCTTTCGGTCCTTCGACTTCGCGCTGTCCCTTTGTCTCTGGAATGGTAATATTCTATGGGTCTTCTTATTCCTCTTCAACAGTCACATTGTAACATTCCAGCGCATGGCGTAGCTGTGTACTCCAATCCCGCTGAGCCCATTCTACCCGTTCCTTAGGCGTTTTGAATATAGTTTCTTTTATCTCCTAGAGTGATTCATCAATGCATTCAAATCCATCCTCAAAGTTCAAATTCAATAAGAAACTTTCTCTTAGGATGTTCTAGTCAACTGTTCCATGGCGAAGCTCTGTTTCCAAATACCAGTTCATAGGGAATGTATCTAAGGTATGACAAAAAATGTGCACCCATTCTAGTTGTGGCTCCGTTCCCTAGGCCTTAGTCCATCGTGCCAAATGATCGCATGGATCATCCTTCCATTGTACTTTTTTTTCATCCTAGTATTAGCATACCCAAACCTTAATCTCATCATTCTTCTATATTCCTTCCATCCAATGAAGCTTTCCTTGTGCGTACCCCACTAGAGGGTAGGCGTAGCATGCAGTGCCAACTCCAGTGCTTGGAAGCGATGTTCTTCAGGTACCTCCCTTTCAAATTCATCTAAAAACAGATCCACATTAGTCAAACCAACATAATGTGGAAGCTTTCTTACCTCGGTTGAAACACACCTTAGTGATTTGGTCATCATATTACACCGGAGCATAGATACATCATGCAACCAATTTTGATAGTGTTCAATTTCTTCATCCGAGTTTGAGGTGAAGGAACTATCCTTGTCCCATGCAATTCATCCATTGACCATAGAATTGATCCAATATTCATTTCACATTGTGATCTTGTAGATCTGATCCAGATCATCATCATCTTCCACAAAGTCGCCAACATGTTCAGTGTAGCGCGCTCCTTCAACAGGGTCTAGTGGTACTACAACCTTGAGTGACTTCCTTTAAAATGTCATTTTACGCTTCTTCAAGTTGATTACCACGTCCATATAAAAATCCCAGTCAATTCCCAGTAGTGTTGGATATGGGTTGCTATCATTCACTATTTCAATGACCTCAAAGTTAGCTAGCACGCTTGCACCCTCAATATTTACCGTTACACCATATAAGTGCCCCATCGGAATAATATTCTGTTGATTCGCCATGCACAGCTGGATAGGAGACCACTAGAGTGTAGGCCTCCTCATTCTCTCCCACGTCTGCTTAGGCAGGGCATTTGCATCAGATCCCAGATCCCAGATTACCTGTTCCATTTTATATTCTCCTATTTGCGTGGTCAGCCTCATCTCACGCCCTGTGCGCTTCTTATGCTTACCATTTTTTCTCATAGTGCATTGTTCAACAAGGGTGTTTTCTTTATTCGCGCATTTGTCAATTAGCTCTTGCAACCCTTCTACTTCTTTCTTATCGCGTAGCAACTTCATACAAGTCTTTAGAAAATTAATTAATACCGAAGGATCTATCTCTTGTGTTGTACTAGTTTCTAGCATTTTCTCTTGGCTTCTTGAGGTGGAAGCCTCAATGAAGTTGTTCTTTGCTTCCATGAAGGTATCTTTAGCTCGATTAAGATCAAAGTATATTTCCTTCTCGACAGCCTTGCACATCCACCCCTCAATCTCAGGCTACTTGCCCTTATCTGCACTAATGGCCATACCATTTCTTGTTACTATATTTATGCTCTGATCTTCTTCAAGGGGCTTCGCTCTTACCATCTGGATGTTTCGAGTAGGTTGTTGGGGTCACGTCTTATTTTCTTGCATCTTCGCCAAAAGGGTCAGACATTCCTTTATCACATGGTCAAACTGTCTACAACACTAACATGACAGATGCGTGGGGTTGGGGCAGTCTCGCGCAAAGTGTCCTGGTTCGCCACAGTTATAAAAAATTATCTGCCATGTCCTCTGCCAGCTCCGCCCCCTCTTCCTCGTTCTCGACCTTGGAATCCTCTGTGCGCTGCTCCTACACCCTAATCATGAGGTCGGTTTTTTGCCTACATTCGGTAGGTAGGGGTTCTATCCATTATCAACTCGTAACTCCTACAATGGCATTCGTCATGACCTACAGATTTACAAAAATTACAAAACAATTGTTGGGGGGTCTACACAAACTTCTGTAGTAAATGGAAATTATCAGTTGTATGTTGTCTTGTAACCTGACAGATAACGCACCATGGCGTAACTCCCGTGCTCAGCGCAATGGTATTCTCTAGTTTTAGGGGAACAAGCCCTCCCTCAATAAGATAGTTCTGATAAATTGGGCAATGGTCCTTATCGTGCCCATGGCCCTTGCATTTCAAGCACGAGACTTCAGTGCGCACCTCCAGCTGAGCTTCCTTCCCTTTCTTCACGCTTTGCAACTCCAAGTGAATGCTTTTCAGCTGTGAGTGAATCTGTTTCACTCCAAGGTTTGTATCTTGTATGGGTGAGGCTTCTAACCTCATCACGATTTCTAAGGCTTTTTCTTGCGTTGCTATCTTTTGTTGTGATAGTGGCAATCTTAAGTGCGGCAAGAGCGACGTGATATACCCGTCTCGATGCTGGGAATTTGTAATCACCATATTGGCTGCTTGATCAGACATTTCAACCTTTGATCAAAGTCCCAGGGTGTCTCATCTATCTTTTGTCGAATTTCTTTAAACTCAGTCACCAACTGCACCTCTGACTTAGGCTTTCTAAACTCCTTGTTCAGAGCACTGGGTCGCTGTCATTGTTGCGTTGGGGTTATCCGTGCATTACCTAATGTACCATGTCAATGCTCAATCTTGTATATCTGTGACCACTTGTGCTTTCTTGATGTTATCATCTGTAATCTGCTGTGTCGTCCATACATCTCCTACAACAAACCAAAACTATTTAGGGTCTTCAATCTCGATCCCTTTAAAAACTGACATCTTCATTGCATTCGCCATGTTGAGTGGTGGAGGTGGAGGTGAAGGTGGAGGTGAAGGTGTAGGCATATGAGGTGGAGGTGGAGGTGGAGGTGAAGGAGTAGGCGTATGAGGCAGAGTGTATGGATGAGGTATCCTCAGGATATCCTGCTTAATCAATTGGACCACTCTTCGTGGTGTAGTAAGCACCATCCCTTCATCTTCACTTGAAGGGGGTTTGATCAACAGACAATACTCTGAGCTCATTCCTTCATTTCTTCTAAAGAATTTCCCACTTCGCGTAGCCCCAAACATCAAGGTAACTTCATAGCCCTCTTTTCACATAAGATCACTTTAATCCACGTTTTCAATGATTTCAAATGCTTACCTTGTGGTCCCTTGAAGAGCCTACATTTCGCTTCTCTATAGTTGATATTTCTATCGATCGCGAACTCAGTCACAAAACTTCCAAGTGTGCGATCAATCCAATGATCTACGGCTTGCACGATATTGCTTTCTAATGCTTCCAGATGTCACATTAGTCCCTAATTCCACACTATAGGGTCATCAAGCCTCCACGTCCCTTGATTATCGGCTAAAATAGACAACCACTCATGTAGTTTTTCAGGGAAGAAATAAAAGAACGCGTCGGTCTTGTCTGTGTACAAATATATCTGCAACCACTGCTCTTTGGACAATTTAGGGCTTTTGTTCTCTTGAGCCACAAAAACGTGCACGTTTTTGTCAATCCACTTCTCGATCTTTTTCTTCATAGGGAACCACTTATTCGACATCACACATATCTTAGATAGATCCCGATCCTAGCAAAGGAACCATTTGTTGTCTTAAGGGGGCCTGATCTAGGTTCAGAGTTATTCACGCCAACCAAAAAAACCCTAACCGCTGGCCCTTTTGGCAACAACCTACATAGTGCAGGCTACAGTCTCACTTGAAGCAGTATCAGGGGATGTTAGAATGAGGTTTCTGCATCCAGAGACCGTGTGATGTGTATTCTAAAGTCCTTTTGGCTCAGATATGCCTTTATGTAGATCTAGATCTTCTTATGGTCTACTGCTGCAACTCTATCCAAATGACTTCCAGACCTTCACGAAGGTCTACGATCAGGCTTATCAAACCTAAAAGAAGTAGACTCACAACTTTTACTGAGTAAATAACAATCCTAGATCTGCCATCGAGCAGATCTACCCGTTTTGAACAATTATCATAACAGGTCTAGTTACTATCTTCACAAAAACAGTACATTACTCATTTCATGCATAGATATTAACGATTTAATAAATTCGTGCAAAGAATACACTTTATTTCATGTAAAACATATCATTAAACGACGATGCATAAACTTAAACAGAATTAAGAACAAGGCACAGATACAATGGATTCGGTCCAAAATCAGTTTTTAGATTTAGCATTCAAATTACAGACTCTTCCACCCTGCGCACCCAACTATAGGGACCCATGCACTTAGCTGCGGACTTGCCAAGGCCTCCATGCACTTAGCGACAGGAGCCATTCCCTTTCGTCTAAGTATAGGAAAACAGATCTTTCCTACCTTAGCACTTGCCCTTACACTTGTTCTTCTTCCAAAAGTTATTCTTCTAGACTCGTTATGACTCAAATATTTATAGCCTTTCTATTACAATACCATGGCCCGTGGCCTATAGGTGAATCTCAAAACCATCCTATCACTTACCCATACAAGGGGCTAAATCCCCTTTGACTCTTACTTATCTATGCACTCCGCTTCCACATTTTACGGAGACTTTACATTCTTTACAAAATTCTACTAAAAAATTGATTAAACTAACCCAAAATTGATTAAACTAACCAACTGCAAATATTCCAACACCACAAAATCTTTGTTGTTTGATTATTTGGCTAGAAGGAGCCCTTGCAGTAATCAATATGCCTCTATGGTAGCCTTTGTGCAATTTCCTAACCCCCAACTATACTCAATTTCAATTTTTCCATCAAGGTTGAGAATAATCCCACATGCTCTTGCCACTCCTGAATTATGCTTTAAATCAACATCAAAACTTAGCAAAATGGATGTATGAGATTTCCTCCATTTCAACTTTGATCTAGTCTCAACTTCCACCATTCTATAGATCTTGAGTGAGTTTTCTTACTTCTTCAAAAACCAGGAAGGAGGTTAAGAAGCCATTCCTTTTCTTGGGAATCCACATTTCCCATATCAGTAGGCATGGTAGAATTCTTCTAATATTCAACACATGGCCTCTCAAGCTCTTAAGGCTACAAAGTGAGGGTGACACCACTTCTCATTGAAATTTTGTAATTTCGAGCTATCCAAACCTTCCAACAGATAAATTTTAGGAAAACCAACAAGATTTGCTTGAAATAACTATTTCCTTTGAATTTTTCCAAGGTAGCAACCCTCTGAAGAAGAGAAGAAGGAGGTAGGCTGGTTAGTCCATTGAATTCTAGAGAATAGAGGGGTAAGGAAAAACTCCTATACTTCACAAGAAAAGGAATAATTGAGAAATAGATGAGAAATTGTTTCTTCCTATCTCAAGAATAAAGGATAGCATGAGGGTCACCCATTCCTATTTTTTGAAGATTCTTTGCCATCAAGATTTTTCCATGCATTAAACATCAACAAAAGGAGGTTAGTTTTGATGGAAAATTGGGAGTCCAAACTCATGATCAAACATGAGAATTTGGAGGAAGTCATGCTTGAAATGATAAAATAGAGTAGCCTTCTCTAACCGAGTTCTTCCATACCCAATGATTAGAAAAGGTCTGATTCCTAAGGCACAACCAATGAACAACAACATAAGCAGGGTAACTTAAGTTGAGGTATGGTGTTGAATGTAGCAAAGGCCCCAAAAAATCCATGAATTAGAGCAATCCCATTTTGAAATATCTGATAACATGAATTTTCTTTCAGAGACCAGTCAATCTCTCAAGGGGGTTAACTGATCACAACTTTCCAAAGCATTCTTATGAATGAGTCAATCCGACCATAGATTTATTGACTTCCCATTCTCTATATATTTGGAAAGATGCTCTTTAATCAGATCCATAATCGAATAGAACATATTCTAGATATACGAGCTTTCTTTTTAAGCCAGGGGAGATTTGTGGCTTAAATATAAACTTAATTTAAGGTATTTTCACCACATAAATTATTTCCACTAGGAAGAATGATTTGAAATGTATTCCACACCAACTTGGAACCTAATGCAATATTCAAAAGGGAAGGATCTTGGATCCCCAGGCCACCATGAGACTTTAGGGATTTTAGCACAACCCATTTGATGAGATGAAACTTTTTATGGCTCTACTTACAACCCTCCCATACAAATTTCCTTATAATTTTAGCTAGTTCGCAAATATTTCTAACCCACACTAGGAGAGTTGTGAACTGGTAAACAAGAAAAGCTAATAGTACCACTTTGATAAGAACTCAACATCCAACTAAGTTCAATCAAATTCTTCCTCAGTGTTGTAACTTGGACTTGAATTTCACCATAATTCTTCACTAGGCTTGGGAAGAATGTGATTTTAAACAAATTTTTTTTTATTTATTTTTTTTTTTTTTTGAACTGCGATATTTCTATTATCTACAAACATTTATAAAAGTACAAAACTTAGGAGCCTCAATCTGCCCCGTAGGGAAACCAGATCTGTTGGCTCCTATACTTCCAACAGTCAATAAAGTTATCAAACTGGACATTGTCAAACTGCAAAGATACAAAAAGACCTCTTCCCCCAAATTTACCCCAAAAAACTAGATTTTTCTCAGTCCTACTTGACCAACCCCATGAGCTACTGCTGCTATGGCATACCAGATAGTGTTCCAAAAAACCAGAGTATTGACTTTCGAAAAAGAAAAAGACACGAAGAACAGGCCTTTCAATTCGCTGCATTTCCTCGGTCGATTTTGTTGCTGACGCTGTCTTTCCTCAGCTCCGTCAACATTGCTTTAATTTCCTTGAGGTGCTCATTCTGCTACCTCACCAGCTCCTCCACATTTGCAACTTCCTTTTTTGCAACCGCTGTTTCTTGCGCTATCTCCAACATTTCGACCGCGACCTGCTCCATGGCCTTGGCCAGGAAGTGTTTCAAAACCCAGTATGTGTGTAGAGCGCGACGATACAGAGTGAGTCTGCCTCGCGTGTTGCCAGGGTCCGGTAGCTGCGAGGACCATTCGTCCATTTCCGGGTCAAAGGGTTCCTCTAACACCCTCTCCTCCATGGCGTCGATGATGTTCCTTATATCTTCATTGGTTTCCAAATTATAGGCTTGTTCAGCTTCGTGCAATGCCCTACTAATCGACCTGTTCCCTCTTTTTCGCCTTTTCTGCGTCCTGTTACCTTCCGCATTATTGGTGGATTGACGGGGGCACCCTCTTCCTTTCTACTCTTACCGCTTTCGTCCTCCTCCCTTTCTAACTTGCTTCAGGCCTCTGTTGCTCTGCCCGGTTTCAAACCGCTTGCCTCTGAGTTCTTCTCCCTGTCTGTATTCCATCTCTTCTAAAATTTCAATTTCAATTTTGACCCTATCCTATTCGAAGTGCCTGCCCTCAGCCGCGTCCTTCTCCTTTAGGGCTGTCTTATCTCTTCGTTCACCCATTTTAGAGCGTTTGAGGCGCTGGTTAGGGATTCTCTTCCAAGTCGCCTCTTCTCTCGCCACCTTCGTCGTATTTCTGTTGCCTGTCATTCTTCCTGTGTTCCTCCTTATAGCTTTCTCACCACCTTTGCTCTTATGATGGGATTTCTCCCCACTTCGAATGTCACTCTTACTCTGAATGATGGCTTTTGTATTGATAATCGGTTTTTGTTTTGTGCCGCGTCCCTGTCTCACTGAAAAATCATTAATTGCTGATGTCAGGAAGTTAAGGGCGTCGCCTTTCTGTCCTCTCCTTATTGCCGCTTGATCTTGCCTTATTCTCCTTCTCCCGCTCCACGCGGAATTGTAATTATCCTTGTTCTGCGTCATGATTATCACTACCAATGAGCTGTTTTAGACCGTCCCATTTTGCCAGCGTTACCTGATTGGTCTAGCTGTCATCGATTCGTTCCAATGGTTCTTTGCTTCCCCAATTCGCTAAGCAATCAGCAGGTTTATTGCCCTCTCTTCTTACATGCGAAGTGATCTTGTAATCAATTCCTTTCAACATTTCCTCTATATCTCGGACTATGCTTTCATTCCTCCAACTTTTTACTACCTTCTCCCATTTCTTTCCTTGGATTAATTTCCTTATCATATCAACAACCAGGGTGGAATCTCCTTCAACTTCTATCTTCCTCTAACCGTTTCTTCTGGCAATTTTAAGACCCTGATATACAACCATAAATTTTGCCTCGTTATTGGTCATTGTTCCTCCATGTTTAGCATAGATCCACTCTGTTTCCCCTTGTCCATTTCTGAGTATTCCACCGAAACCCGCTGGTCCAGGATTTCATTTAGTAGCTCCATCAAAATTGAGCTTAATAAACCCTTCTGGAGGCTTTCGATAAACTACATGACTTTGATTTGCTATTGATTGATGCTGCTTTGTTTTTTGATGGTAGATCATCCCCTGTTCTACATTCAGCTTATTTAAAATCTCTATTTCAGCTTCAGAGGTTTTCCAATCCTCTTCTACCCAATTCTCCGTTAGGATTGATTCTCTAATTTGTCTTAGAGTTCTCTTCCATACTTCCTCCGGACCTGAGGACTTCCCTTTAAATATTCGGCTATTTCTTTCCTTCCACAGATTCCATACATTGAAGCCTGCTGTAATGCTCCATGCTCTTCTAACTATTTTGCTTTGAAACTTTCCTTCTCCCCAGTCGCATAGGGTTTGAATTATGTCATGCAGGTTTCTTTCTGTTGTCGAAAATAGAATTTTTGTTTTTTCCCACTGGAATTGGGCCACACTGCATCCATTAAGAAGGTGTTCCTGATCTTCTTCATCTGAAAAACAGAGACAACATCTTGAAGGGCCAGAGAAGCCCCTTTTTTGAATTCTGTCCCATGTTAAAATCCGCTTTCTTCCTACCAACCATGCAAACAATTTAATCTTCGACCACCATTTAGTTCTCCATATCCTTTTCCACTTTTGTTCTTCCTCCCCCTGATCTTGCTGGGTTTTTACTTTGTAAGCTTCCTTTATGGTAAATATCCCTTTCGTTTCTTTGCCCCATCGAAGGATGTCTCTGCCTTCTCTCTTTTTTATCTTCCTGGAGTCTATTTCCTTTCTGAATGTTGTTTTTTGATCTTCTGTTGCATTCCTTTTCCATTCCTCCAGTGGTTTCCATTATCGCCATTCCTCATTTCCCGATTCTTCAGTCCAGTAATCTTTAACCGTAATGAGGTTTCTATCCATACCTGTTCTGTAGATTTCTTGCATACCTTGTAGGTTCAACATTTTCTCCCTTTGCTGCCAGGCTTCATCCCAAAATCTCGCAATCTGACCTCCTCTAATTTCCCAAAATATATGTCTGTCAATTAAGTCCCTGCTTTGAATGGATAGGTTCCATATATCTGATCCCCGAGGCATATCTTGTTCCCTTAGAATTTCTTCAGGGGTGAGAGGCATATTATATTTTGTTGTCCAGATTTCTTTCCATAGATCCGGCCCCCCTTGTATCCATCTCCATCTTAATTTGGCAGCGAGTACTTGATTTAAAGTCCATGGGTGTCTGAGGCCTAAGCCACCTTTTTCCTTTGGTCTGGTTAGACTGTTCCATGAACAGAGGGCCCACTTCTTTTGTTGCTTCGGTCCCCCCCACAGAAATTTTCTGTAAATCTCTACAAGTTTATTACATATTCCTTTAGGAGCAGCCATCACGGATAATGGATATATCAAAATTGCCTGAATAGTGGCTTTGAGCAGAACTACCTTTGCTTCCAGGTTCAGAGCACGGAAAGTCCAGTTTTCCAACCTTTTCATGATCTTCTCAAGGATATTCTTCCAATTTCCTATTTTGAGGATAGATGAGTCTAACATAGTTCCTAAATATTTGGTAGGGAGATCCCCTTTCCCATATCCCAGGACCCTGGTTAGATGATTCTTAATAGGTTCCACAGTGTTAAAGAAAAAAGTTCTGGATTTCTCATTATTAACCTCCATCCCTAAGCCTTCCATAAATATCTCTAGAATTTTCTTTATCCTTTTCACTTCTTTTGAGGTTGCTTTGCAATATATCATTATGTCGTCCACGAACTGTTGGTGGGTGACTGTGGTTTGATTTCCCCATAATCTGAGGCCTTGTATTTTCCTTTCTCTTAATTCCTTTTTAAAGTATCTGCCTAATCCTTCTACTGCTATGTTGAAGAGAAAGGGGGATAAGGGATCCCCTTGTCTGAGGCCTCTTGTTGCATTGAATGTTGTTGTTGGTGCTCCATTCAACATAATAGAGAAATTCAGAGTAGAGATCATGCTCAGGACCCAATTCACCCATCTATCACAGAATCCAAAAGCTTTAAGGATCGTTTCTAGGTACTTCCAACTTAGCCTATCATAGGCTTTTGAGAGGTCTAATTTGATCAGCATGCCTTTTTCTTTTTTCGTTTTCAGCGTGTGGATTACTTCCTGAGCCACCACTAACCCATCCAAAATCTGCCTTCCTTCTACAAACCCAGTTTGCTCTGGGGAAATAATACTTGGCAGGATCAATTTCAATCTCTGAGCTACTACCGATGCCACTATCTTGTAGATGACGTTACAAAGGGCTATGGGGCGAAAGCCTTCAGCTTGATTTGCCTGATTAGTTTTAGGAATAAGGGTCAGAAGGGTTGAGTTTATTCTTGGCCATATTCTTTGATTTATTCTGGCCTCCTCTACAACTTCCAGAACTTCTGCTGCAAGAAAATGCCACCCAGCTTGGAAGAATTCTACTGTATACCCATCCGG
The DNA here is from genome assembly GCA_000404065.3 of Pinus taeda. Lineage (NCBI taxonomy): Eukaryota > Viridiplantae > Streptophyta > Pinopsida > Pinales > Pinaceae > Pinus > Pinus taeda. The sequence goes on along the minus strand of APFE030766838.1, from coordinate 9,665 downwards.
TCCAGGAGCTTTGTTCCTTTTCATGTTTCTGACAATATCCTCCACTTCTTCCATCGTAATTTTCCTCATTAGTGCCAGGTTTTGATCTCTTGTCACCACATTTGGAACTTCCCTTCTTATCTTTGTTATGACATCTGATCTATTAGCTTGCGGTTCCCTCAGTATGTTTTTGAAGTGATTGACCAACACTTTTTCAATTTCTTCGTGTTGCAGAACTCTTTGACCTTCTTGGTTTTTTACTGAGAATATTTTGTTTCTTTGTCTATGTTGTACCATTGCTTTATGGAAAAACTTAGTATTCCTCTCTCCCTCCCTAAGCCACTGAACCCTTGATTTCTGTTTCCATAAAATCTCTTCTTGTTTCCTTCTTTCTTCTAGCTGGTTTAATATCATACCTTCTTCTTTTGTTCTCTCCTCCTATATGCCTTCTAAGATGTCTATCTACTAAAGCTCTTCCATTCTATGTTCTAGTCTCTTTTTTTCTTCTATAATGTTACCAAATTCTTCTTTATTCCACTTCTTTAACTTATTCTTCATTTCCTTCAGTTTGAGTTGAAAGGTGTGCATCTTATTTTTTCCTCTTTGATCACTCGTCCTCCACCATTCTTCTAGTTTCTCCATCAGTCCTTCATTTCTTAGCCAAAAGGCTTCGAACCTAAAGGGTTTGTTGGGAGGCCTTTGTTTTAAGTCTATTTCTAATTTAATCGGCCAATGGTCCAATCCTGCTACCGAGAGGATGGTGGCTTCTATGAATACATCCTTCATCATTATTTGTTTCGAGATTAAGAATCTATCAAGGCGAGAGGCTATTTGGTTAGCTCCTCCTCTTCGATTATTCCAAGTATGATTTACATTGATGGTTTGAATATCAATCAATTTCTGTTCCCTTATGAGATCTCCAAACTGCTCCATTTCCTTATCCATTCTCCTTGTTCCTCCTCTTTTTTCGCCTAAGGCTTTAATCAGATTAAAATCCCCTCCTACGATCCACTGTTTTCCTGGTATTAGGCATCTCAAAGCTTTTAGATTTTGCAGAAAGTTTTCCTTTTCGCTTTGAATATGCGGTCCATACACCCCTGTTATAATAACCTCCTCCGCCGTTCCTACTATGCTTGCTGTTCCTGTTAAAATTCTTGGGAAGCTCATCCAATTACTGAATTGTATTTCCTTTGGATTCCAAATTATTACCAGACCTCCTGCACTCCCGATCGCATCCTGTCCCATCATTTCATATCTATTCCTATTTATATTAAGAATTTATCTCATTTTCTCAGTACTTATTTTTGTTTCTTGTACTATCATTATACTGGGTTTTTCTTTTTTCAATCTATCATTCAAATACCTTTGTTTGCCTCTGCTGTTGAGGCCTCTTATGTTCCAGCTTGTAATAATCATCTTAATAGTTTTGGGGGGGATTGGAATACCTCTGAGAGAGGTATCACTCTTCCTGAGTTGACAAGCATCTCACCCACTTCTTGTATCGTTTCACTCATTGTTCTTCTCCCTTTTTTTTTGCCTCCCTTGCCAGTGCTGCCCACTCCTATGATTTGCATTTCCTGTTTCTCCGTTTTTTGGCTTTCCTTTTCTTCTATTAGTCCCTTTTTTTCCTTATATCTTTGAAATGCTTCTTTGTACCTCTATTTTTTCTCTTCTGGGATGAATCTTTCATCGAGCCCTTTCCATTCCTGTAAAAGTTTCGCCATTACTTGTTCTTCTTCTTCTCCTTTTGTTTTCTGTGAGTCTATCTCCATTTCTCTTTGATCCTCTTGGGTTTCTCTTAGGTTTTCTACCCTCTGATCTTTATTCATTTTATCTGTCTCTTTGTTTGCATTTTCATTAATTACCTCCATTCCTTCTAGTTCTTCTTCCTCGCTTGCCTCTGTCTCCAGACCTTCTTCCTGTAGGACTTTAAACTTGTTTAGTGATTCTGTTTTCTGGGTTTCTTTTTGCTTACCCATCGACATCTTTTTACTTGCTCTTCTTCTCCTTCTTTGAACTTCTCTGAAGTCCTCTTCTTCTTCCCCTGTTTTCCTTGTTGCATTTCTCCTTTCATTTTCTGCTTCCCTTTCCTTTTCAGCTAGCGTAATGGGGCATTCCCGAAATAAATGGCCATACTCATGGCATCTTCTGCAGCGAAATGGGATATGTTCGTAGTCGATTGTTTGATGCCATATCTCATCATGATATTCCAGTTCTATAGTATCTGGAAGAGGCTCTGTGATGTTCATGTACGCGCATATTCTAGCATATGTGGTGTATTTTCCTCTCTTTATTGATTCTGCCACTTTAACAAAGGAACCTATTGAATTTCCGATGCCTTTAAGGATCTCTGGATCCCAGAATTCTAATGGTAGGCCGAAGAGTCTTATCCATATCGGGGCAGCTAACATCCTCTCCTTATCTAGGTTGTAGCAATCTACCCAGTCTCTCATGAACAGACCAACGTTGTTCATGAAATAGGGTCCTTCCTCAAAGATCCGTACCCTATCTTCTAGATTGGAAAATATGACTGTGAAAAACCCCTTTGCTCCCAACTTGACTTCCACATGTCCTTTTGGTTTCCACCTCTGTTGGATCCATCTCATAAGATCCTTCTCAGCTGGCCAATATCCTATGAACTTACAGATCAAAGCATAATCTCTCATGTAGCTTCTGTAATTTTCTAATCTATTAGGTAGGATTACAAACCTGGGTTTGTTCGTTGTCCTTGGTAGGCATTTGCTTGGAATTCTTGATCGCCTTTGTGCTCCAGCTTCTGAAGTTTCTCCTTCATTGGTTCGCTCTCCGTCGCTCTGCCTTTCCTTCCTTGCTTCCCCTGTTATTACCGCTTTGTAGGAGGGGATCTCTCCCCTCCCTTGCTCCGTCCCCATCACTTCCAGTCAGCACCCATAATATCTGGTTATCGTTTTGTTTTTCTCCAGTGAAAACTGATTTGGTGAGGTCTGCTCTTCTGGGCTTGTCCTGATGCTCAGGACCCTCCCTACCTTACGTGCCTCCTTTCCTTGTCTGAAACCTATCCTGCAAATCTGCTGTCGAGCATCCGGTCCGCCAACGAAACCCTACCCAGCTATTTTTGATTTTAAACAAATTAGAATCCCTAAATAACTAAAATATTTCTAAGAAGCTACAGGATGAAACCCAAGAAGGAGACCCGTTGTCTCTTAAGAAGGGGGCTAATATTCCAAGAATTAAACTGTGATTTTATATGACTAATAAAACCTCGAGAATCCATTAGATACTAATTTATAACTATCCTAAAGTTCTCTACAATAATTAATGAGGATCTTCCTAATAAGAGGGAACCATCCGAAAATTCGAAGTGATTTATACTCTTGATGACTGAGACATATCTTATACCTAGAAGGATGCCATTCCTTCGTTCGTATTCAAGACCTCTTCTTAATGAGTGTGCCATCAAGATATAGAGGAAAGATGATGAGGGGAACCCTTGAAACACTTTTGAGGCTTTAAGAAATTCTAAGGAGCAACCATTCACTAAGGAAGGGATCCAAGGGGAGGAGATACAAACTTATGCTGGGCATAGTGTTGTCATTGTTGACAACAAATATCATGTCATTGATGTCAAATGAGGTACGCTATTTTGGTTGTTAAAGGAAGGAGATTGTTGGGAATAGTGTTTCCGTTGATGAATACGAATGTCATTTCATTGATGTCAAAGAGGGTACAATACCTTGAAAGATCATTGAGCATTTGATTGATGCATCAATGATCTCACAATGCCTTACAAGATCATTAAGTATTTATGTCATGTTTCCTTGGAAAATCATTGAGCATATGATTAACACATTAGTGATGTTAAGAAGATATGATGGCCTAGATATTATTGAGCATTTTTGTTGAATTTATAACAATCAATTGAGTATGTAGATGGCATGGTTGGATAATCCTCTCTGAGACCTTTCCAATGATATATTACACTTGGTCAAACTACTCAATAATGAGAAGATAAGTTAGTTTGAAAGTAACTTGGTGAAAACACCAAATTTTTTAACGTTCATGCATCTTCAAGGAAAATCCATGTTTTTGGTGAGTAATCAATGACAATTGGCACACATACATGTGTACTATTTAATGATATTAAAAATAGTGCACCTTAAGGAAAATTTGGTGGCTATGGATGTTATGGATGTTATGTATGACGGATGGAGCACAAACTAGCGTGATGGTTAACATAAGTCACACCCCCCATGTTCTCCATCTTTTACCATGTTGGACCAATGGAAACATGACACGTGGTAGGTTCCAAGTGGTCCTTTAACCGAATGCCATGTGGACCCTTCAATGACAAGACATGTGGATTGATGGTGGAGAGTGATGATGTGGTAGTACAATATTGGTGACGAGTGGAAACACAGGTACACATGACTGATGATTTGGTGGTACAAAGAATGATGTGGCTGCATGATAGGGTGCCACATGGCATGTCCAGTCCGTAATTTTAGGTGACCAATTGGGCTAAATATGGGTGACATGTGGCACGACTTAGATAATGTCATGTGGCATGATAACATCACATTGACATCAACATCATATGGACCATGGACCCCTAAGGACCATGTCACATGGCCTAGTCATATGGAGGATTGGAAAAATCTTAGGAGCTACTCTAATCATGGTCTAGGTGCCAAATAAGTCATATGGAAGGTTCTAAATTAGCCCCAAAGTCAATTTAATATTGGACCAAATTCAAATTGATTTCGGCCCCAAAGTGGCCCGAGAGCGTGCACACACTCACACACATATTTGTGTGTGTGTGCTAGTGTGGTGCATAATGGCATGAATGAAGTCAGAGATATAATATCCGCCATGAATTATTCTAATATAAGACATATACATAGCATGGATCTTGGCTATTGATTAAGCTAGAAGGCATATTTGGTTTAGTCTGGTCTGTGGCATATATACGACATAGCTCTTGGCTCTTGGTTAAGCTCAAAGGTGTATTTTTTTATCACATACACAATGTGGCTCTTGGTTAAGCCCAAAGGCATATTTGGTTGTCACATAAACAACATGGCTCTTGGTGAAGCCTGAAGGCATATTTGAATTTGTCTAGTCTGAGACATGCATTGTGTGGCTCTTAGTCGTTGATTAAGCCCAAAGGGATATTTGGTTATGTATAGTCTGAGACTTATATACAACATGGCTCTTGGGTCTTAATGAAGCCAAAAAATATATTTGGTTTTTCCTTATTTGAGACATATATATGGCATAGATCTTGGCTCTAGGTTAATCCCTGTTGGTGCTCAAATTGTTCCCACATATAAACAATTTAAGTACACATTCACTGAGGACTAAAAAGTCCTCCCACTCTAGGTGTCACTGCTGACCTCCAACACACCACAAGGGGTAACCTTAGAATCTAAAATATCTGATTTTCAATGAGTAAACTGATTTATGCCAAATAGAGATAATTGATCGTTGTAATAAGTAATGGCTTTAACAGAAGAGAGGAACACAACTTAATTAGTCTCAACTCTGAGATTCTATTTCAGGCGACCATGAAAGATAATAATAGATTTGAACAGGAACAATAATAATGAATTATGTATATAAAAAGAAAGAAAAACTAAAAATAAAAGAACACAAGTATGGGAAATTCGCCAAGCTTAAGCTAAAACATGTGCATCAAGTGCAAGAACATTAGAATATTGCTTTACTCTGTAATTGATAATAGTTAATAATAAGCATCGTGACCGAAATCGCTAATAGGGAAGAAAAATTCTATGATTTGGGGAACAAGGAAAACATGAAAATAAAACACATTCAGAACACTGATGAGCAAAAAAGATCAATGCAATCACACTTAAGACAAGGACTATTGCAAAACGAAATTTGTACCTTTAATTATTAATAATTCATGACTGATCGTCTAGTATTATACTAATAGTATAAATATGGAAACATGAAATCCAGATAATCTAACTCCTAAATGAGGGAAGCCTCATATTTAACTTTGTTGTGATTGTAAATAAAAACGACGAGAACAGAAAGAAAACAAGATCGCTTGAATAGAACTTCAGATTTGAAAATAAAAAATGTGAAACATGTACAATCAACTTATATAAAATAAGTTTCTTGCTTCTACCAACAACCACCCACATGATGGGAAACATGGATTTAAATAATAGTTTTTGAAAATATAATTGTCTTTTGTAACTGTCTTTATGTAAACAATTGACTTTCAAATTAAGTAACTAAATGAAATCTAGGAACGAAATAATCAAGTGTTGTGCCGTCGCCGTGACTTTGGAGTTTTGGTATTTTTACTGAGTCCGATAGGAGAACTTTTGTGTACCTTGCGCATTTTGACCATTGGAGTACATGTCATAATCAAAGGTATTTCATCCCAATCCTCAGGTTGGTCTGTAGCAGACTGCATAGGCAGAACATGCTTAGCAGAATGTGATGTAGTAACAAGCTGCTCGATTGCGGCGTTGCGTTTGAAACTGTTCTTTAGCTTCACTAGCTTATCTTACTTAGTAGTAGGTAACCAAGGCACATTTTTGTACTTTGTGGTCACTACTACTAATTGTGATTTTATCTGATACCTGAAGGTGGGCATATTTTGTATGATCTTGCTTTTCCTAGCTAGGATAATAAAGTCTCGGAAAAGAGCGTTAATGACTGTGGAAGGACCAACTGCTTCTTCTGCTAGCATGTTCAAGTAGCCCTAGTCCTATTCTATTGATTTCAACTGATCTGAGAAAGTTTTCTAGGGTATTACCCAATTTTCTTTATTCCAGAATGAGGGCACTCCAAATCTCCCTAGATAATTTGACTCATTTTTGAAATCATTTATTTCCTTGATGACCTTATCAAATTCATATTTCATAATCTGAACAACGATCCGTTTTTCTCTTAACATTCCATTCATAGGGAATAGATGTAGTCATCCCTGGTGGATAATCCCAGCTCCTCTAAGGTAGTGTCTTCCAAGGTGTTGACCATATATATGACGACATCAAGGTCTTCCTGTCTTTTATCTAGAGCTTCACTTATAGATTTAGCCTCCAATCTAGCACTTTGTATTAGAGGTTTTATGCAATCCCCCAAAATATTCACATATTCTTTGATTGTACTGATCTTCTGCCAAATTTCTCTCCAGATATCTTCTTTAGCTCTTATGAGTATATTTTTTCCTGTTACAACGACGCGAAGGGCTTCCTCATAATATTTAATCTCATTGTTTTTGTCTCTCAAAGTAGCCTAAATCTTCTTGATTTCAATATTCTTTTGCCTCATTGCAACTTCGACCCTACTGTCCATTTGTGCCTTTTCTTCTGTAAGTGTTTGCAAATCCTGTTGTAATTGAGTGAGCTTGACATGCAATATCTTGGGATCCTCAGACTCAACAGTTGGGGCTGAAGTAAGGGCTTCATTTATTGCAAGTTTGTGTCTTAGAACCTTATATGCGAAAAATAAAGGAGTTACATATTTAGGTAGCTAGTAAGGCGGCTTGTCGAACCCATACAAACGTATTACTGTATAATCAGGAAATAAGAACCAACTCCAGTTACTTTTCTATTTAGTTAGTCTCAAGAATTTGGTGTTCTCCTCAGAAATTCTACCTACATTCATTTATGTTATTTTATCCCTCACGGGGTAAGCAAAACAATCAATATACTAAGAATAATCCAAAGGAATGCGTTGAGGGTAGATGGCATTAGTCTAGAGGAATACCTCCTTCTCTTTACCATCGGAGTTAGTGGTGCTTAGGAGGAGTTTTATGACTCATAAAATATGCAGGGTAATTATAAAGGACCAAGTGTATTAGGTAAGAACAATGGCGACAAGAACTAAATGGAAGGGCAGTAGATAAATTTACTGTTAGGGTGTGGGCCAAATATTTTGGAAAATATATAGTTTGTTGGGCTAGATGAAGGGTGATAAGGCGAATTATGAAGAACAATATCTCGTCTACTTTGGAATCGTTAGCGAGTTCGAAAATTACAGATTCCAAAGTGAAGGGGGGTGGGAATTCACCCCAACAATCTCGAAGGTGTATTTTGTTCTATCACATACACAACATGTCTTTTGGTTAAGCCTGAAGGTGAATTTCATTCTATCACTTACGCAACGTGGCTCTTGTTAAGTTTGAAGGCATATTTGGTTATATCAAGTACATAGGGTGGCCCTAGGCTCTTGGTTAAGCTTGAACACATATTTCGTTATGTCACGAGTTCAAGTCCAAGTAAATTGATTTGGTATGAGACATATACGTAGTGTGGCTCTTGTCTCTATTCCTGAAGTTGTATTTGGTTTTATCACGATTTCCAATCCAAGCAAATTGATTTGGTTTGAGACAAATAGATAGTATGTCTCTTGGCTTTGTGGTTGAGCCTGAAGGCATTTTTTGGTTCTATCACAAGTTTCAATCCAAGTGAAATGATGACATGGATTTATTGTTAAGCACAAAGGCATTCTTGGTTATGTCACGAGTTCAATCTGGTCTGAGACTGAATGTATATCATGGCTTCATTAAGAACAAAAGTTTCAGCTCATGGCTTGATTCAAGTTAAAAGAATTTTTATGAGTGGCATGAACAAGGAACATGACAATAGAGTTGGTATTGAGTCTTATTGAGCCACAGGAGGTGACAGGTTCAAGTTTTCTCAGGCTTGTCAAAATATATTTTTTTAGTCTTGGAAGTGCATTTTGGTGAACCTTTTTTCAAACTAGCAGAGTGCATTTTGTCAAATACACGCTGGAAAAGTGCATTTTTTAGACTGCAGATAAAAAATGTGCATTTTGTTGATCAGTTAATTTTTGTAATGTTTTATGGGTCAATTTGAGGTCCAAATCAATTTTGAAAAGGGGCAAATGGCAATAATTTTCTTGTAATATGAAAGGGGGATATGAAGAGTCATGAAGATAAGTATTTGAGGGAAAAAGGGATATTTTTTTTGCTGTTGTCAAAATGTTTTAGATACAAGAAAAGGAGAAGATGTTATTGTTGAAGATTGAAGAACGAGTTGAATTGAAATGAGCTTATGGATCTAGTTGGAGAGATTGTGAAAAGTGGTCCATTATGTTTTGGTGAAGGAGGTGGGTGCCTCAATTTGGTTGGAGGCTACAACAATTTGGTGCTTGCATATTTTAGAGGTTGGTGCCTACAACAAGTTGGTTCTTGCACAATTTTCGAGGTTGGTGGTTCAATTAGGTTGGAGCCTACAACAAGTTGGTGCTTGCATATCTTTGGGCGTTAGCGCCTATAGCAGGTTGGTGCCTATGAATCTATTTTTGGGGTTAGTTCCTCCAGTAGTTTGGATCCTACAAATTTATTTTGGGGGATGGTGCCTCCAGTAGGTTGGCACCTGCAAAATTATTTTGGGGGATGGTGCCTCCAACAGGTTGGTTCTTGCAAATTGATGTAATTAAAGATTGAAGAAGATAAAATATTTGTGGTTTTCTCCTACAAGGATTTCCACATACGTCTGGTGTTTTCATGTGTTGATGTGATGATTGTCTTTATTGATGCATTGTTATGTTTACAATTGTGGAATTGTTTAAATTGTTTAAATTGGCCATTACAATGATTCACCCCCCCTCAATGTAATTATTCTAACAATCAGTTTTGGAGTAGGTACCTTTAGGAATAGTTAGCCATTGGGACATTGATCATTGGGAACATGGCCAATCTC
>APFE030766834.1:0-11050 GCA_000404065.3 Pinus taeda | reverse complement strand
GACCAATTATAAATAGATGGCTGCATCCATACTGTGTCTACATGAGTCTATGATTATGATGTACTATAAAATCATTCCTGTATCAGAGTAGTAGTTAGTCTGTTAGTTAAAGTTTTTGATCTGAGTATGGGAATGCCTACCTCAGCGATGATATAATCTTATACATGTATTTTGTGTTGAAAATTGCAGGTTCTGACTGGGCTCTCAACGAGATAATCCTTGAAATGATAAAGTACTTCACCCTTCATAGATGATATAAAACCCTAATCTATTACAGGCTTCGCACTTTAGGGGGAAATCTGTTACACTAAAATTTGTCACCATGACTATCTGCAGTTAGTATGGCTCCATCAACAGCCATACTATCCTCCTTGGCAAGCCTCATACCTCTGCTCTCCATGTCAAACTTCAAAAAGGAGAGAAAGTCATTAAAAATCATGTTTATCTCTGGGTACGCAGGATCTCTCTACCTTGCCTGCGTGTACACATCCCAAGCTCATTGTACCTGCGTACTTGTACGCTCTGTAAGTCAAGGGATGGGTGCGTACTCCTGTAAGGTCAAAAGGCACGAGTTTCATCTTAAAAAAGTTACTTGTGGTCACTTCTAGAGCTTTCTCTAGAAGCTTGTTTGACGTGTATTGAGTGCCTCCAGATGGTTCATGTATCCCTATGAAAGAGGAACTTATCCCATCAAGAGAGGAGCTACCCCTTCCAAAAGAGGGGCTTATCCCATTGATGTTGGACCTGATTAACTTCCTCTAGAGCATTATAAATACAGGCATTGGGCCAGAGGAGGGGAGGTTGAAAGCTGAACATTCCAAAGGGTAGATGCTGCTGGAATTAGGACTTCCTTGTAGAAGCTTGTGAGGAGAGATTCCCATCCTTTCTTGTTTCATTTGGAAGTGGGTGAGCTTATCAAAGTAAAGGAAAACTCTTGCTGGACCCTGGGAGGAACTTGCACAACACCAAGGCTCAGGTTGTAATGGTTTCTTTTGTTTCCTATTAATACAAATAAGTCCATTCTTCTCAACAATTTGTTATTTATTGAGTTGTTTCATATACTCCTTGGTTTGTATGTTGAATATGTTTTATTTTATGAGATATTCAGGTGCTATTTAATCGTTTGATTGTTAGTGAATGCAGGTTTCGAAGTGAAGGAGGAGCTCATCCGGATCGACGAGGCTGGACTACTACAACAGCGTTGGACTACAGGTAGGATCCAAACACTTGATTTCTTGTATGGTAAATGCATGTTTAGAGAAGGATTGCTCTTAATTGTCTTGTTTGTCACTATAAAGTCTTAGGCTTCTAGGGAGGTTGGTTTTGTCCCCAAGATTAACTCTTTCCGCATGACAAATCGACACCTTGTTCTAACGCTGTGGAGGAAGGGATGTCTTTGGAGGCATGGAAAAAGAAGAAACAACAGAACAAGTGGAGCAAGGATGATGAAGACTAACCTAAGCCAGGTGACAATGTGAAGACAAAAGGTGAAGAACCTAAAGCTCATGTTGGAGCAGAATCAAAGCTTAAATGAAAGAGAGCCCTCTTTCTAGCCTGAGCATCATCAATTCCTATCGCAGAGACGTCGTCCCAAGGTCGTCACAGGACTGAAGCATGAACAAACCTAAGCTTCATGTACCTTAAGTTGTGAACTCTAAGCACACTGATGTACTTTCTTCTCCTGATTCAGATGATAAAGAATTACATTCACCCCCCTGAAGAAACGCATGAACTAACATCTGCAACAAAGGTTCCTTTTGATATTGCACAATACTTAGAGACATTGTCACCTGTTTAACCATTGTCAAGCAAGGATCCTGGTAATTTCAGTAGAGAGGTCCAGCAAGCTTCCTCATGGAGGAAATGTAACAACAAAGCACTAGGAGGCAATGCCTCTCAACAGTCCACGACACCCATGAAAACCCGGTTCTGGTTAAAGAATAAAATATGAAGATTTGATTAGTAAAGTTGCAGAAAAGGCTTGGTAAGCTCCGTGAGCAAGCAAATAAATACAAAGTCTTGTTTCATTATGTCACAGAAGTTAACAATCATATCAGGGATACTAATCTCCGCTTGTTTTCTCAAAACAATGAGTTGAAGCGAAATAATAAGCAGTTGATGCACTGGAAAGCCTCCAAACTTAAACCCACCAAGAAAATAAGTGCTCAAGGACTTGCTTTGCAATTCAAAAAGTGTTCCATTCCTGGGTTAGAGGTCTTGGTTAAGGCCACTGGTCTTTGACCAGGGTTCCTTTTGCTATAGCACCATCATAATTTTGGCATACTATGGCAATATGCATGAGGACATGCATTCAAATCGGCATGGGGGGGATGTTGGCGCCCATTTTTGTCCCCAAATTTTCTGCTTTTCACCCCTTATTTTCACTATCTTTTGTGTGAAAAGTACTCCTTCCACCTACCTTACCACCTACATTACTACCTAAACCTTGCTCATATATGACCAGAGGTAAATGCATCTAACTGGCATTGTTTTTATATTTATGATTAATTTTAAGTGGATTTTGAGTCATATTCTTAATATGTTGACTATCTATTTATGAGTTTAGCTGTGAAGATTAGTGGCAATATTGGCAGTTCATCGTAAGGATGGAAAGGATGCCTTGTCATCAACATCATTCTCGTTTTCGTACTCAAACAGTTGGTCCTTGATCTGTACTCAAGACAGTAGTGGCCAGGTGGACTCCCTCTACATTCCTTTTTGACTTCTTGAAGATCAATGTACACAGCTCAAGGAATATGTTGTTATGTTGAGCTCGATGCTTTCCAATTGAAGATCTTCTAGATCATAATCGAAGCAGAATACTCTAATGTTAGCAATTATTTATCTCAAAGGGAAATAGTTCATTCCAATCAAGGCAAAGTCGATTTGGAGAAAATCAAACATGCTCAGATTAGTTCTAGTCGCTGAAGATTACCATAGTTAGATTCGCTTTACAAAAATCAGTTGCCTATAAAGGTCGATGTAATAGAATACAATTCTAGTCACTAGCAAGATATAGTGATCTATGTAATTTATTTTCAATACTTTGTTATGAAGTTTTATGCATATGGTTATTTCCAAGTTGTGAACTAGAACATTTTCCAGCGTGGTTGATTGTGTGTCATGTTTTTAATGCTTTAAATCTCTTTTCCATTGCAGTAAGTTAGCTTACTCCAGGTGTGGGAGGGCCCACCACCTCTGGCAATAAGCTTGATTAATCGATAGCATAAGTAGGGGTGCAATTTCGTAGAGTAAACTTTCATTGAAGTTACAGCTGCAGACATTTCCTTGTGTGATTTTGTAATATGCGTGGTTTAAGTTCCCATTCCTTAGCTATCATTGCATTATAAATCGAACAATCCAAAAATCGTTTTCCCTAAGTTGCAAATTACCAATTCATTACATAGTCCACGCTCATCTTTTAATGCAGAGTCATGCTCTATTTCTTGTATTAGAGCTGAGCATATTTATATTCGTAATTGTAGCATTCGCGATATAGGAATATAATCATTTATGAGTTTTGATGTATGGCGTGGGTTTGAATATGAAACTTTTGTGTGCATTCGAGTGAACGATTTATGGTTTGAAAGGTTTTGATTGTAATTGCAAATGAATTCGCACTTGGTAGCGCTAGGTGTTGTGTTATTCACTTTCGCAATTTGAATGGTGTGATTTATTTCAAGCATTATGATTGTTTAATTCAAATCGTGTGATTGATTCCAAGCATTATGATTTAATTCAAACAACGTCATTTAATTCAAAGCATTTCATTCAGAGCATCGATTTGAGTCATTGAGTTATCAGAAGATAATTTAGATTTATTGTTGCATGATAGAATAATTTTGATTTCCATTCCAAGTAAAGTAGCATAGAGATTGATTTCATAGCAGTGTGACAACAATTCAATTTCGTTTATAAACTTACATAATTTCATTAAGATTTCATTTTCCTTCAAGCACCAATAGATCAGTTCAAATTGATTTCAAAATCAGTCTTTGTAGCAGCTTAAGTGTGGTTTGAATGCATTTTATTTCTGAGCAGGAATGGCCTAGTTTGACAGTTCATGATTTGATTTTGTTTTTCTTTTTCAAGTTGTAGCATTGCATTTCAATTTCGCAAAGATTAGGTTTTGTCAAAGATCGTTGATTGCTTGATTCTGCCTTTTGAATAATTAGAGTTTCAACTTTCTGCTTTGAAAAAATTTTACTTTAAGAATTGTGCTTAGACTAAATTTCATTAAGCCTTTTGTCTCCATAGATTTGTCTTTTGATTGGAGAAATTTAGAATAGGAAACATAATGTATTGAGTTAAATTGATTTCCTTTGGATTGTTTATGTTAAAGTAAAGAATTCTTTTACGTGAAGCGAGATGAGTGCTAGTTTACTTAACTAATAGAAAAGTGTTTCCATCATTCGGTACTTAACGATCATTATCGAGGAAAATTACATACTCTGAACATAACCTTGAGCCAAAAATGCAGTACAACTCATGCTTAGGAGTCCTCGTTGACAATTAAATATTAGGAGGTTTATTCACTAATTAAAACTCTCAACACAAATCTTATTGTTGAAGGTTGACAACACTCAGATACAGAAAGGTTGAATCATTCACTTCGCAACTCCATGTTCATTGGTTAAAGGTCAGTAATTTGCATAATTACTCGTGATTGTTTTCAAAATGGGTTTTACAAGATTGAATACTAGGTATGCTCATATGGATAGATCTTGTATTCCTGGTTTTCTGAATCCTATGCTTCTTGTTAATTGGTCAGCCTATCTCCCAATATTTAGAGATGGAAAGGGAGAAGATGGTGCTTTGAATATAATTAAATTCCACATGCATGTGCGTAGACTTGAAGTTCATTTCATGAGGATTCATTGATGAAAATGTTCATGGAAACCTAAGAGGATAAAGCTAGATCATGGTATGAAGGTTTTCCACGTACAAGTATATGTTCTTTGATGGATTTCTCTTCAGAATTTTGTAAAAATTTTAAATAGACTTATCCTTCTATAGTGTTGATAGAAAGATTTTGTGTAATATTAGATGATCTGTTTCAGTTCATGGGAATTGACATCTATGATCAAGATGTAATGGATGATGAAATTAAAGAAGCCCTATTTTTAATTTTCTTCCCAATGTCGAGAACAAAAAAAAGAAGAGGTTTATTTCCTATATATTTATGAAGATTCCCAACAAGCAACGATTTTTGTAGCTGAAGATGAAACTGACCAAACAAAGGTCGATGAAGAAACGCAGTAGGTTTGTCTTCTTAAACCTAAGGAAGAAATTCAGCAGACCGAACCAAATCAAGAAGAGGAGACCAATGAAAGAGAAGGGGTTGTTTTAGAACCTCTTACACATGAATATCTTCCTCCAGTTACAAAAAATGAAGAGTCTACTGAAGAACAGCAAATTGTCCTCGACATGCACATCATCGTTGTGGATAAGGTGGTTGCCTCAATTGAAGAGGAAAAGAGAAATGAATTGGACGTTCCCTTTCCTCCAGAATAGAGTCCTCTTACTGATCATCAAGTGAAGGTAACCAATTATGTTTTTTAAGATTCTTTTGTTGGCCTTTTAGAGCCATCAAAAGAAGAGGTTTGTCTTCCTATGGCCAGTTTATTGCGGGATCTGTGGGAAGCTGTGCTATTTATGGATTCTAGTTTTCAAGATCAATTGATTTTTGAGTTGCCACTCTCTTTTTCCTTGTGCCTACTCATGAGAACTGTGAGCATAACTTAGTCAAGAAGCCATTTGCTTCACTCATTACATTGGATGGAAGAGATCACCTAGTGTATATATTTTCAACAACACCAAACATTATCATCATGGTTTGAAGCCTAAAGAGAAGCACCTAAGAGTTTGGTGATGTGATGTAAAGTTTTTTTATTTCCTTTAAAGTTTTCAGTTTCCATTTAGTTGCTAATTTTTCAGCTTTTATGTTGACTCCATTGCCCAATGGTTAGGCCACTAGTCTACTTTTTGTTCTTAGCACCTCACAAGCAGGTTGTCATCCCCATTGGAGTCAATGTTAGATTCCTATAATAGGAATCAGTGGTATTTTCCTCTCACTATTCATTTTGTTCAATTTAGCTTATGAATCACTATGTATCATAGCCTAAAGGTTGCTTGTCCAAGGAGTCATTTAGTCCTTGAGGTCATGTGGTTAAGATCAATCGGTCTATTTGGGAAATGTTTTTTATATGAAGTCTAGTTTATATCATGTTGCAGGTGTCTTCATGGGGATGAGCTTTGCATTAGATTTTCAACGAGCTATAGATCTCTTCAAACGGATTCTAGTATCGAGAGTTATGGTAGAAAGAAGATTCTTCTTCAAAGGGCTTGAAAACAAAGGAAAAATGCTTAAATGGTGATACTACATCTTGCATTTCGGAGGTGCATGGTTGTATCGATGATCAGAGCTTCCAAATCCCTCATCCCGGAGGTTTATGGTTAGTTAGCAGTCAGCAAGGTCGGCAATCAAAAATTTGCAAGGGAGGTAGGGAGATCACATTTCAAAATTGCTAGGATTGCGAGGAAAATCCTACAGTGTTAAAATGTCGGGAAAGGCCGAAACAAATTTACAAAGGAATTGCTCCAAAAACCAAGCCAGGTTGGGCCTTCTCTCACTCCTCCCAAAGGGACGTGTGGCAGTCAGTGATTGGTTTTGATATGGCCCACATGATCGTTGATGTCATGATGACATGATCGTACGGCTGACACATCGTGGTGACATGGCATTGATGATGTCATCTATTGACATTAGGCAATCGGCGGATGTGTGTTGTGTATCAAATTGAAACCTATGATTGAAAATGTCGAGAGAGGGGCTCCGATGAGAGGGTTGAATGTGGGCACATGAATAGTCATAGGACCAAGGGCCACACACAAAAGATGATCAGTGATCATAATCGGTGAAATGTAATGTGTGCACCGAATGATACAGTAAATTGGAATTGTCAGGAGAGGAGCTCCGATGTGGGGGTTATTCCATAGTTATAAAGAGTTCATAGATCCAGGAGCTATTAGCACAAGGCGCGGGCCCATGCGCATACATATGTGGTCCCATGTCATGTCTAATGGAACCATTATAACATGATATTCCAAAGAATCAACCCCCTGTCCCAGCTAAAGGGTTTATAACTCACGACACAATGTTATGGTTACCGCTTGCTAGTTTTATGGCTTAAATCCTTTCCATAGTCACGATTTTATACTCCACCATGTCTTATGGTTTTGATTGATCGAAGATGACCCAATAAGGCATCCGGATGATTTTTAGCAGGATTTTTGGCATCATAGCAGGGAGGTCAAGATTTTTAAGAGGAATATGGGCAACTGTATAAAGCAGGTTTGGTGAGATTGTTGTTGTTCAGGCTAGGCAGATAAGGATTAAAAAGATTTTCTCTAATTAACCTGAATCTTGTTGTTTATGTTAAAAGCGATCAAACGCACCTTTTGATCACTTAGTGGATGAAATACAATGTATCTAGTCTTTGGCCTAAATAATATAAAAGGATAAATGTGCAATGTAATGGAGGATGGGGAATTTTTCAGAGGAGAGGCACTATATCTAAACATTTTAATAAAGCTCATAGCATACTTAGTTACCTATTTTAGAGATTCATGTGGTGTGTGGTTTCAAGTCTATGTTTCCTTTGTGTTAATCTAATATCCATTTTCTGAAGTTGTTGTCTTGAATTCATTCTTGTATGCTCAAGATAAATGTGGATATAATACATGATAGAATTATGTATTGCTCTATCATGTTTCTTCTAAATATTTGGTTATAAGTTGTGTAGCATAATTCATAACATTATGCGCTGTTACATTTAACTGAATATTTATGTGTTTCCCTCATTCCTCGCTATACTACAACTGGAAATTGATTTGAGATATGTGCTTACCTTGTCCCTGTTGTCTTGACGGCTCATGCATGCCCTGATGTGCTATAATCCTGTCCTTTAGTGGCCCTCACTTCCACATGTCCATCAAATCCTATATCATCTACCTTTGAGCTTAATAACTAGTCTAAAATGCAAGTCCTATCAGTCTTCATAGATTCATAGTTGATCCAACTAGAGAGCCCTCCCCAAAGTTAGCGAGATTGGACCTTAACCTACAAGTGGTTTGTGGTTACCTCTGGGATACCTTTTCCTCGGCCTTAAGATATTTATGGAGTTCTAACAGTGCGAATATCAATGCCAAAAATAAAATGAAATAAAAATTTTTACAATGCGCTGACAAATTCCACGTGATTGATACGGTAATTATTGCTCAGTCAACCCACGATTTACCTAACGCTGAAAGGTATGTATTGAAAGTGAAAAGTTATGTCGCTGAAGAAATATGGTGTGAGTTGTAATTATTAAAGGGTTAGAGTAATCATTTAACCTATCAATCAGTCAGCTTGTTTACAAACTTCTCATTGTTTTTACAGCGTGTTATTTTCACCTTCGTCATTTGCATAAATGTGTCAGTTCGAGCACTGGAGGGTTGTTTGTTTCAATTTTATCAGCGGGGATACAACGTCCTATCCCAGTTCCCTCTTTGTGTAATCACTAAATCGTAGGAAAATGGGGAGGAGCGGTAAACTAAACTAAAATGAGCCCAAAGGCAACAACCTTCCGGAGATTTAACCAGACATTCAATAACAATTTCCACGGGTTGGGTGGCAAGAATTTTCCACCAGTGCACCGACTACCATGATGTCGTAGCTTGAGCATTCACCAAGGGTTTTGATGGATGGTGGGTGGAAGTAGGAGGAATTTCATTCCTCGTTACAGAGGAATTGATCATAGAAGTTACAACTTTGCCAACGGGTGGGGAAAAATCTTCAGAAGCCATGTTCTAGCTAGGATTGATGTCCCATTTTTCCTGAAGAAAGAATTCAATGACAAAAATTGGAATACAGGGGTGCAGAGATCATGGCTGGAGGATAAATAGCACGGGTTGTTACGCGTTACCCAGCAATACTTCACAAGTGAAAGGTGTTTTAACCGGGTAAATCTTTACCATTTTCATTTCCTAGCTCGTCTAACAGGGAAAGTAAGAACGAATGCTTGTTTTATTTACTGGAGAGTCTTAAACACATGGCTACTCGTTTCCGAGTCAGGGTAGACCCGTCTCCTCATTTATTTTCCACAAGGCTTTAATCAAATTCTTAATTGAGAACCAGTTGGCCAAAGATGGCAGGACTTGGAGCCATTTCCTATTTTGGGGAGGGTTTCAATCTCAACCCCCTAAATCCAAATGAGGGAGACAAAAGGTTACTAAGCCTTGTAAGAAAACTCAGGGAGAAACCTCTACTCAAGGCACTTCTACTGAAGCCCAAAGCCAAGAACAGAGAGAGATCCCCTCATCCTCTGTACCTACAATCCCTAAGGTGTATGCTAGAAGAAGTTCCAGACTGAAGAAAACCCAGCCTACTGTTGAAAACCCTTGTGCTGAAGATTTACCTCATTCTATGAATCCCCTTGAAGATCCACCCACTAACATTTTTGAAACTCACCCACTAGAACAGACCAAGGAAAAATAAATTGAAACTGAGCCCCGGGATGAAGCTGAACCCTCTTTGTTTTAGATGTTCAAGGGAGGGAAGAAACCTCACACCATGCCTTTAAAAATATTAACGCTGAAAATAAAATTAAAGAAAAAATGTGACATTGCCAAGGAAGTGATAGATGTGGACAATGTCCCACTAAAGGACCTGATAATAAACAAAGGGAAAACTGCAGGTTCTAAAAGATCAAGGGCCAAGGAAACTAAAAATAAATCCTTATGGATACCAGGAAAAGTAATTAGAAGAGGATGGATAAGGTGGATGTTCTTTAGGAGGTGGCCAACACCCTCAGCTAGGAAGTTGATGACCATTTTTTTAGTTTTGATCAAGTCATTGCTACAGTGAGTTTTTGGTGATCTATCATTGATCACACACCTGTCAACGTTTAGATACAAAGCAACACGTAAGCAAAACTGATTTCCCATGTCACTTATTTTGCACAGAAAACACTAACATTTCCACTGTCATCGCATTCTGAAAAAGAAACAGTTTGGAAAAGGTGTTGATAGTCAGTTTATCAGCGAAACCATTGGTTCAGGCATCTACTAGACTGGAAATGGTAGTACCAATGTATTGCAGCAGGGATGACCAAGAAGACAACAACAAAATATAACTTGTCTTTGGAGGATGACGAGCTTGATCTACAACGAGGAGAACATGATCATGATACACTTTCTCAACCTCCTTTTTAGCATATTTTTTAGTGAGTTATTATGACTTTTTGATATATTTAAAAGATATTTTCAAGATGCATGTACCTAGGATATTTATTCTATTTATGGATTATTGTAAAAAAAATTGAGCTACAAACATATTACAGTTATTGTATTATCTATATAAGAAAATATTGTAGAAGAAGAAAGGGTTGGATTTTATTTCAGATATATCATCCCTTGTGTATTTTTGAGCCGATTTTAATGAAAATAATCTTCATGATCAGGTTACAGAAATTCTTGTGTTATGATTCCCTGTCTGTCTTTTCTTCATTTTATACTTCCACATGTTTGACAAAAAGAGTATGAAATCAAGATTCATGTTTTATGCTCATTTTTCTTGTTTATCATGCATTAATAAATGTTGTTCACTTGACTATTGCACTAATCTCCTTCATTTTCTTTCCAAATTCCTAAAAGTGTGAAAGGAATTGTCACTACCCTGCTTTTGTGTTTTGCTCATCGAAACTGTGTTTATATGTACCTAATTGGGTTAGACTCCATGCCCAATGGTAGTATTTTTCACATATCCCAACCAAACTTCATTTTTTGATAAATCTAGCCACATAACTCAATTGCAAAATCTACTACTATAGTGACATAGAGTAGTTGAATTTTAGGGAGAGATCCCTCTCCAGATTGAAGGGCCAGCTTTCAACCTCAATAAGGTTAGAGGTTACCTTAGAGGTTTTCCCGCAACTGGGTTTCCTTTAAGATATAATAGGTCCACTAATTTTTTTCCACCAAAAGATATCCCATTTTGAGTTTCCAT
>APFE030766819.1:5206-58432 GCA_000404065.3 Pinus taeda | reverse complement strand
AGGCCGTGGACTGTTTCCCTCTCTGAGGGTTTTAACCACGTCAAAACACTGGTGTATTGATCTGTGATCTGTTTGTGAGCGGTGTCCTTCTGGTGTTCTGTCTGAGGAACTTACCCTGTATATTCCTACACTATTATGCAATCTTGCTTCGAAACTCACATAATAATCATCAGGAAAATATAAAATCCCCCCTCCACTAAGACATAGAATACTTTAGTTGGCTCCATCAAAACAACCCCATCTTTTTTATTTATCGATACCCAAGTTCCCAAATTATTTATAGATTTTTTCGAATGGCATACATAATACTCACAATGCTTAAAGATCTCACAAACTACTTACCCTCAAAGACGTTAATTTTCTTATCTACAAATTTTACTTAAGGTTTTAGACTTACAAACTTTGAATTTCCTTCATATGATTTATAAAATGGTTAATTTTATTAGATTTATCAAATTTGAATTTTCATTTTATGTTTTTAAATAGTTACTTCTCATATTTTTTTTAGGTAATATTGAATTCTATGTCATAATGTCTAAGTCAATCAAAATTATTTAAAATTAAAGAGATACATGTGCGACTAGCACTTGATTTTTTTTAATAATTAATTTACCAATCTTAACGTAAATGATGGTAAGTACCAAAACTACATTAAAATATATAAATAATATTATTCTATAAAGTTTTCTATCATATATTTTTATTGACACGTATTAATTTAAATTTTAAATTTTACTTTTTTAATTTAATTTTATTAAATCATTAATATAAATAAAGAACTTTTTTTGTTAATTTTAATTTAATTTTAATTCACTTTTTCAATTTAATTTATAAATCCCGTTTAATTTGATTAATTTAATATTATATATATATATATTTATATATTAAATATCTATATTATATAATATATATAATATATATATATTATATATAACTAATTTAAATTTATTTTTAGTTTAAATTTATTAAATCTTGTGCTAACCAATTAATTTAAAGATAAATATATATACGGTTATTTTGATAAACATCACTTTTATTATTCGAATTTAAGCTTTTGTGATCTAGATTATAATGTATAAAATATTTTTCGAAAGAAGTTACATTGAAGATTTTGGTCAACGCGTTTCGAACCAGCAAGTGTGGTTCATCTTCAGGACATGATGAAGAAATAGATCAAGGAAGAGGTGAAATTGGAAAAAAAAGTCAATCTAATAGCTAGGAGAAAACGACTATACTTGACTAAGGGAGGAAAGGGGACAAAAATAATGCTAATTAATTTATTAATGGTTTAATATCTTATTTAAAAATTTTAAATTTAATTAATTGTTTACTTATTTATTTGTTAATCTTCTTTTTTTATCAACCTATTCCTTTTACGTTGTCAAAATTACATTGAGCTCGAGAGGCTTCTCTCCAAGCTTTTTGAGCATATGAATAAAATCTTAAATCAAACTAAATAATTCATTTCTTTAGGTCGGATATACCAAAGTTTGGTTTCAGTGGATGTTAACCACCACACAGGGGCTTCACTAGGGGAACAATATCATATCACGCGCATTCATATTGAAGGATATATACTGAGTAAAAAATGACATATTCTATTGGGAGATATATAGGGGTTAAAGGGTTTTTATATTGGCAAGTGTAAAAAATGGAGCTCAAAGTTGATGGAAAAATATAAAGGGGTATAAAAAATGTTAATGAAAAAATGGATGCCTACAATATATAGTGAAAGTAAATGTTTTTTAAATTGGGAAGGTGTATTGGGTTCGTATTAGTAGGAGTTAAATATTGTGATTTTCAAATGTATTTTCCAATTTTTAGTCAAATTAGGGGTATTGTTTAGTATGCCACGAACACACGTGATATGTCAGAGTTTCATTGAGTGAAGCCCCTGTGAAGAAGAACCACCACCACCACCATCATTATCATCAAGGTTTAATTTATTCCTAAAAAGTTTTGATGTTATTTAAATATTCTATTAAATAATCCCAATGGTTATATTGGCCTAGGGTTTACTTAATAATAATTTTTTTTTTTTTCATTTAAAAATTACTAATAATAATTATTATTTTATATATATTATTATATATATATAATATATATATATATAATATATATATATATAATATATATATATATATATAATTTTAACAATACTAAGTAATAATAATTTATTATAAGTAATATAATTATTAGGGATATTAAATTACAACAAATACTAAATCCTACTATATGAATATATATACTAACATCATATAATATAATCTATCAATACTAGTTATAATTAAAAAAAAATTAAGAAGAAAGGGCGAGAATCCAGTAGCTACTTATTTTCCAGTCGTCTTCCCTTTTAATATTACTAGAAGACCTCTCAATTTCAATGGTTTCCCTAAACTTATGATGATGAAAGTGATGAATCTTAGCGATAACCCTAGCCTCCTCAATGCATATATGGTGCTTGGTCTTTTCTGCATGTTCGTCCAAAGCTAAGGATTTGGTCCTTCCGTGCTTGATATCATCAACGTGTTCCTTAATCCTCTGGTTAATGGAACGACCAGTTTCACCAATTTATGAGGTTCCACAAGAACAAGGGATGATAGAAACACCTTTCATGTCCATAGGGTTCACTTTGTCTTTGAAAGATTTTAGGGAGCTATTGATGGTGTTGAGGGGTCTAAAGGTCAAGGGAA
This sequence comes from Pinus taeda, assembly GCA_000404065.3. NCBI lineage: Eukaryota > Viridiplantae > Streptophyta > Pinopsida > Pinales > Pinaceae > Pinus > Pinus taeda. Next base: position 55,739 of record APFE030766819.1, on the reverse strand, counting down.
TATTATGCTTTTACAGGATTCTTGCAATTTTGTCTATGGTCTCCTGGATGAAGGGGAGGTGGACTCCTAAACTGCGATCAATGAGTTCTTTCTTGACCTTGGGACCATTACTTGATTTGAGGAACACTTTGACACCTTGTTGCCTACTATAACCATTCTGGACAAAGACATCAAGGAGATGGGACTTTTCTTTAGAAAAGTGGTCGACATTAGAAATTCTTAGAGCACAAGTAGCTAATGTGCTGAGAAAACCCATCTTGTGAGCAGGGAAATGGTGGGAATTGGCATGAAGATACTGCTCAATATAAGTCTTTTTTCGATACACCTCATAGGAGAAAGATCCATCATCTTCCCTAGAAATGAGGACATCAAGAAAAGGAAGGCAACCATCAACTTGCATAATTTTGATAAAAGTAAAATAATAAAAACGATATATTAAAAAATTGTCTACATGACATTATTTTATTAATTTCATAATTTTTCTTTAGTAGCTATTTTTGAATTGAAATTTTCTCGAATTAATGTTTTGGTTTGTTCACTTAATATCAAAAATTTCAAATACAATTTTATTTTTAAATATAAAATTGAATTTTATATTTACTTTATTATGTAAAATACTAATATTTTATCAATAAAAAAATCTATTATATATATATATATATTATATATATATATATATATATAATATATATATATATATAGATATATAATTACAAACATTTATTTCATAATAAATTATAAAAATACCATTATATAAATAAAAATGATTTATTTACCATAAATTTATGTGAAATAATAAAAAATTCTAATGAATTTATGATGAAAAAGTGACATGGAGAGACCATAGTGCAAACATTTTAAGACGAAAGAGTGACAAATACATGTGTCAATACCAACATATATACTGAAATTGTTAATTCCATGATGAATTTTTATTTGCCCATGGAAATGGAAGGGACCCAAGTGCAAACATTCTAAGATGAAAGAGTAAAAAAAAATTATTCTTGTTTGTTCATAACAATTTTACGCAGGGGCTTCATTTGTTAATAATTGGTGGTTAATACATGAATGGTTTCTTCTGCTAGGGTTTCTGCTGTCGGCCCTCTCTGCGCGTTCTGAGCTACGCTTGGGTTTCTGCTGCGTGGCTGGCCCTGCGGTGGCCGGCCTCAAGCTTGATCCTATGGAGACGTAGGGTCCTCCTAAGGAGCCACCTTCTATTCCTGCCATTGACGCTTTCAACCAGCTTCTTGTCGGTTTGCCTCAGAAGAAAAGAAGCAAAGCAACAAAATTCGTTAAGAAGCTCGATGAAATTCCTGAGATCTCTTTGCCTCAAGAGACCCCCATTCAAGTAGCTTTATCTCTGGCTGATCGTGATCTCATTGGCCAATTCACGGGACTTTGGCCTTCTCCGAAAAATACTAAGCAATGGGTCAACAGGAACTGGGCTCCTCTAATCAAGCAAAGTGTTACCTCTTACTTTCTTGGGTGAGGGTACTTCCTCTTCGAATTCTCCTCCAAAGAAGACAAAGATCTGATCTTCCAAAATGGGTCGTATTTCATGGGCTCTCAGGGCCTCTATCTGAACAAATGGACTCTGGACTTTGATCCAACTATCGATTTTCCCAAGGCTGTCCCGGTGTGGGTTCGTCTTCCAAATCTGCCAGTTCACTGCTGGAACTGGGATTCCTTGAAACACATTGGCAACACTCTCAGGAAATTCATAGATCAGGAAAATAACAAGGATCAGTACGAATGTGCTAGGATCTGTGTAGAAGTAGATCTAGAGATGGGTCTCCCAGAGGCAATCAAAATCAAAGTCGGTAGCTGGTCTCATGTGCAGATTTTGGATTATGAGCAACTTCCATTCAACTATAGGAAATGCCATGTTCATGGACACTTTGCTAGAAACTGTTCGTCCAACGCAGAGCCAGAGAAAGGGAATGAAGAGGGTTGGAATCAAGTCAAGCGAGCAAAAAAATCAGTCACAAAGGGAAAAAATCGGGAGGACCCTCTAGAAAAGGCTCTCTTCAGGCTAATGTTCAATGCCCCCCACCCAAAAAGGCGCAAGAAACAAATTTGGTCCGCTAAGCCAGTAGACAGAAGCTACTTAGGAGATCGAGATCCAAAAACCAGTTTCTCCAAGCAAAGGTACTCCCTCAACCTCCCTTAAAGGGACAAGTGCTGAAGATACCAAAGGTATGACCTTAGAAGATGAGGAAGAAGAGCAGGAAACGGACGAGTCAGAGGAGGAAGGAGAAATATGAGAGTCACAAACCTTGGTAAGAAGATCTATAAGAGGCCATAAAACTGACAGGGAAAAAAGAGGGCAGGAGACTTACAAAGACAAGCTACAGGGCAGCTAGCCAACTCTGGAAAAACTACTAGCCTCAAAGCATAGGATGTTGAAAAATCAGCCCCAAGGCTCCAAGGGAGCCCACCAGAAACATAAATAATGAAGTTCATCTCCTGGAATTGTAGAGGTATGGAGAGTAAAGTTAAGGAAGAAGCCATGAGAAGCTTAATAAGAACATAAACTCCAGACATACTTCTCGTCCAGGAGACTAAGCTGGAAGACATAGTCTTCCTGCAAGCAAGCAAGAAACTTTGGTTTAAAAGTGAAGCAAGAGAAATCTCTACCCGAGGCACCTCAGGAGGGATTAGCACTCTATGGAACGCCAACAAATTTGCAGTCACCTTTGAGGCTAGAAATACTCACTGGTTGCTGCTGAAAATGCAGAATCTGGATACTAAGGAAATCTTTTGCCTTTTCAATGTATACTCTCTAGTCAATGTCGAGGAAAAAAAGGATTGTTGGGATTCTATAAGGACCAAGTAGACTTGATAAACCTGGAAAATATAATTATTGCTGGAGACCTCAATCTCACTCTTCACTCGTCTGAAAAAAGGGGAGGCAACGCAATCCGAGATCTGGCAAGGGAATGGGCAGAGGATCTTATGTAGGACTAGGACTTGTTGGATATTAAACCTTCTTCCGATAAGTACTCTTGGTCTAACAAAAGAGTGGGCCCTGGTCATATTGCTACTAGATTAGATAGATTTTTCATTCAAAGCTCCTATTTGTTACTAGGTTTAGAACCCAGAATGCACATTCTTGCTAGCAGCATCTCGGACCATAAGCCCTTAAAGCTAGAGCTCCTATCCCATCTTGATCTGGGTCCTTTTCCCTTTAGATTTAGTCCCCTCTGGGTCAAGGAGCCAGACTTCATGCAAACAGTCAAGGATTGTTGGAGTCAGCCTGTCAAAGGATCTCCTTTCTTTATCTGGGAGGAAAAGCTTAGAAGGGTAAAAGGAGTTCTAAAACGATGGGTCAAAACCCTGTCCAACCCTGATACAGAAAGAAAATCCATTAAAGCCTCTATTGCCTCTCATCAAACTCATATGGAGAACGCTATAGTCACAGAGGAGTTGTTAGATCAAGAGGCTCATCTGCAACAGTGCTTTCATAAGGCCTGCTTAGCTGAAGAAGAATACTGGAGATTAAAATCTCGAAACCTCTGGCTCAAAGCAGGGAATAGGAACACTGCTTTCTTCCACAAACAAGCCCAGGCCAGGAAATGCTTCAACACTATTTTTGAGATTAAGGAGGATAACGACACTCACAAGGATTTTGAATACATTAAGAAAGCAACCTGTTCTCACTTTCAAAACTTGTATAGTGAAGATAAGGATCTGCACCAATACTCATATCTGTTAGACATTATTCCTTCTGTAATTTCTCCTCATATGAACAAGATCCTTGAGGCTAAAGTCACTAAAGATGAAGTTAAAAAGGCTAAAGTCACTAAATATGAAGTTAAAAAGGCCCTTTTTGATATGGATCCAGATAAGGCCCCTAGGCCGGATGGATTCTCTACCAAGTTTCTCCAAGTTTGTTCACCGATTGTTGAAAAGGATCTTCTCAAAATGGTTCAAAAGTCTCAAAATACTCAGGAAATAGGAGGCAACACAAATTCCTCTTTCTTAGCCCTCATTCCCAAGGAAAAAGGTTCCAACAACTTCAACAGATTTCGTCTGATTTCCTTATGCAATACTGGGTATAAGTTAATCACCAAAGTAATTGCAAATAGACTGAAGCTCATTCTTCCAAAAATAATTCCGGAGAATCAAGGAGACTTCATCCAAGGAAGGCAGATCATGGACAACTTCACCCTTGTTCAAGAGGCAATTCATTCAAGTCTTCTTCGAAAAGAACAAGGTATGGTGATTAAACTCAATTCAGAAAATGCCTTTGATCGAGTAAATCATAGCTTTCTTTTAAAAGTCATGAGCAACTTTGGTTTTGGAGCAAACTTCATTAAATGGATCCGGGCATGCATCTTGGAGCCATGGATTGCTCCTCTTGTAAATGGAAGAGCCATTGATTTTTTCAAAGCTTCGAGAGGGCTTAGGCAGGGGTGTCCTCTTTCCCCTCTCCTATTTGTCATACAAGCCTCTGTTCTCAGCTTCCTATTAGACAAAAAGATGCAAGATCAAGATATTAATGGACTGTGTATTGCAAGAGGGGTCAAAAACATAAATCACACCTTATTTGCGGATGACACTCTACTTTTGGGTACTGCCTCTCTTTCCTCTACCTCTAAATTTAAAGTAGTTTTGGATGAATTCAGGGAGGCCTCAAGTAGCGTTGTAAATAAGAAAAAATGTCACATCTTCAGCTGGAACACTTTGCCCAGATTGCTCTCCGCTATTTCTAGATGTTTGGGTTTTGTAGCCTCCTCTTCTTGGACCTCTTTCAAATACTTGGGCCTTCCTGTTTTTCACAAGAGACCTGAAAGAAAAGACTGGCTCCCTCTGCTTGAAAAATTCAAGACTAGGATCCAAGCCTAGGGTTACTCCTGGCTCAACACTGCTGGCAAATCTGTCCTAATTAAATTTGTGCTCACCAGCGTCCCTCTATTTCAATTTTCTAGGCTTCTCGCTCCGGCAATCATATTAAAAAAATTGGAAGAGTTCATGCAGAGGTTCTTTTGGAAGGGAGAAAAAGAGAATGAAAATAAGATTCCCCTTATCAGTTGGGAAACCATCTCCAAGCCACTGTGGGAGGGTGGTTTGAATTTAAAAAACCTCTGTCAGCAGAATGTGGCTATGGCAGCTAAGATTATCTAGAGGATCATTGTGCCCAAGCCTAGCTGGGCCCAATTAGCTCTCTGGAAAAAGTATTTCAAAGGTCCTTGTTCTAGCTGTTTAGACAATGTGATTCATTTGCCTAACTCGTCTTTCCTTAAACTGTATGTTAAAGCTGCTCCTTTAATCAATGCACACTCCTACTGGATCCCAGGAAATGGTAAAAAGATCAACATCTGGACTGATAAAATCATGAATATGGACCCAATTGAAGGCAGAGCCTCCATTAGAGCACTGGGATGCTGGATGGATAGAGAGGGGTTGTGTTCGTTGTGGGATATTTCTCTTTGGAGCAATTCTATTTGGGCAGGTTGGAAATGTATTGAGGTGTCGACTCATCTGATCAATGAATGGTCCACACTACTTGACCTCCTTTATGGCCTGGCGCCCATGCACATGAGGAAAAGAGATTGGAAAGGCTAGGGGCCGAATGACAGAGGCTACGCTGTCTCCATGGGATATGCCAAGCTGAATGAGAGGTCATACGTCCCCCCCGACCCAACACCTTGGCAGGCTGTCTGGCGTTTTCCTTCATGGCCCAAAGTGGACTTCTTTGCTTGGCTTCTTTGCCATGGAAAAATCCTAACGTATGACATATTTCAGAGGAAAGGGTTCTACGGTCCCTCCATCTTCTCACTGTGCAACGAAAATGCAGAGACAACAATCCATTTAATCCTTGAATGCAACTTCTCTAAGCAGATCTGGTTCTCCTTTATTCACAATTTGGATCCCAACTTTTTGCTTCCTCGTTCCACTGCTGATCTTTTTCTAATTGGGAAATCAGATATCCTAGCCCTCCTCCTAAAAATCAGATAATCAAATCCGCATGGGTTGTCCTCCCAAAGGTTATTTGTTGGAAAATATGGCTAGAACGAAACATAATAATTTTCAGAAATACTAATCAGAATCACAAGGCCTTAGAAATCAATATCAAATGTCATTTAAAGGAGTGCTTGACTGATATAAAAGATGATTCTAATCTCAGCCAATAGGACATTGCTTGGGGATCATTCCTTGACTTGCAATTTCAATCAGCAGTTAGAAATGTCCCTTCTCTTAAAGACTGGTAAATAAGGAAATCTGAAATTGACTTTCAAGACTGGCTCAAATCGCATTCAAGGCACTCTCTCTTTTTTGATGGGGCAGCAAAGGGAAATTCGAGCAAAGCTGGTGCAGGAGGTGTTGTTGTAAATCCAATTGGGGAAAAAATTCATTCATTTTCTTGGGGGCTTGGACATTCATCCAATATTCAAGCTGAGGCTTTGGCCCTCTTTCAAGGCCTCAAGATCCTCAAAGATTTAAATATAAGTGAAGCTAATGTTATAGGTGACTCCCAGATCATTATAAACGTAATGGTTTCCAACTCCCCAGCTTTGGATCTTAAACTAGCAAGGCTGATATCCAGAATTAAGGGCTTAGAAAACGCTTTTCAGAAGTTGAATTACTACCATGTGCTGAGAACTCATAATAAAGAGGTGGACATTGAAGCCAACAAAGCTGCCCAACTCTCTGCCGGGGTCAATATGAAAGACGAAGAAGAATCATGGGAACCCATCCCATAAGCTGATTATTGCCATGTTTTACTGCTTGCTCTTAAATAAATTTGTTTGTATCTTCAAGTGGGGAAAAATCTCTGAAATCGAATCTATAGATTCCTTATCAAGGAAGAAGTCTTTAAGCTTCAGCTTCATTCTCATTCTTAGCAGAGAGATGCAACAGGATATAGACATCCTCAATGTAATCAGATTTTCGGAATTCAGGCCATGATGAATATAAATACTCCATAACCGTTTTTGTCAAAAAAAAAAAAAAAATTACGCAGGGGCTTCAATGAAGCTTGCAACAGCAACACAGCTGCTAGGCATTGCTAAGTCTCTTCTTTGCTTTTGCCACTTATTCTCTTTTACACGAACTTATACACGAACCCATACATGAACCTATTCAGGCATTTCACACTCTGTCGACCTTCTTCATGGCTTCCCTCGCCTTTTAACGGTCTGGCATCCCTTCTGTCCTTTGGCAAACCTCTGGTGAACCTCAAATGAGAATAAATTAAGTAGATACTACCTCAACAACTCATAAGATGCACAAGTACTCAATTGCAGAAGAGAAACACTCTTGTATTAATTTCAGAAAAATGGATTACAGAAGATTACAATTTGTTATTTCCTAAGATAGACTGTGTTTGCATTTATCAGACTTTGCTTCTCAATATATGAGATAGCTTACTAAAGGCTTCCTGGTGAAATCACAGGCTCAACCTTTGAACAATAACACACATATAGGCAGACTTTCTATATTGATCTGGCCACTTTAGGTTCTCACTTGTGCTGAGCACACAGATGTGCAGGTTTCTCGATCACTTAGGAATTTGAGATCTTTTCGTGGTGCAAGCAGATCAAACTATCGTTCGAGTTGCAAAGAAGGAAAATCTCTCGACTCTTAGACTTCCTATCACACGCACTTCACTCCCAATGCCTTCAATGAACCTTACCCCTTTCTTATATAGGAAAAGGACGGGACAAACATCCAACCATTGGGCAGACAAATTGAGTACGTAATATTCTGTTAGTATATGAGATGTGGCTCAAAGCTTACCAAAAGTCAGAGAAGTGCTCCAAGTCTCATCACTTAAGAATCTTCATACTGATCTAGAGAAAAGCTTCTTTTTATAGTGTGGATGCTTTTAGACAGTAAAGCCCACGCTAAAACTGGTCACAAATAGTCCTTGTGAGTAGACATCATAATTACAATGTGGAGACTTTAAGGACAAGTCCACGAGAACCATTTATGAAGTGGGGTCACAAAGAGGTGTAATCCCTAGAGAACGGAATCTAGGATATCAGAGGCCATCCAATGCCTTGGTGTAAATTCTTCTAACTATCATAGGTTTATTCAAAATATACTGATGCTTTATTTTAGTCATGACTAGCCATTCATCATGTCTAGCCATAAATTGCTGCAAGACTCCATGATCTAGAAACTTGAGGAGATCTTTGATAGTTGAACATGGGTCATGGAAACATTCTACAATATTTTTTTCAAAACATACACCACACTGCATACGGTAATAGGATTCATAATAGATTGGATCTATGGTTGTTTTGTTTACTTCATAATCTCTCCACCAATCTTGCAACCATTCAGCTTGCTGGTTTCTCTACATGCTCCCAGTTGATCCAAACTTGAGTTTTTTATAATGAATTTCACTTTTTTCAATCGACATTTAGAATGTCCCACCATAATTTCTTGTAACCTGCAAAATTATAAATGGTTTGTCAGGAAAGATTAAATTTGGTTCATTTCTGGGCCAAAGTGCATCATTATTTCTAGTAATCGGCCAGTGTGTATTCCTGGTTCTGTTTATGCAGAAAAATCTGTGATATATTTTTTGCCTGTCTCCCCCTTCTGACCAAATCATTGAAATGTCATGGAAATCATTTTGTAATGATTCTTCTGCTTGATGCGCTACTGCCATACTGTTGGTGTATACCATATCATGAATCCATCGGGATCCTTTTGGATAAACTCTCCTTTCAAGAACTAGATGTAAAATATCAGTATGAGGTTGTAGATCAGCATCTAAAACCTTAGTATTTCTTAACTGCCATGTGGGTTTCCAACCATCTCTATATTCGGCCCAAGTTTGGTCTTCTCTAATAGACCGCAAAGTTTCATGATGTTGATTTGAGTCCCATTCAGTAACAATTATCATAACTTGTTCTTGATGCTGGATATATTCCCTGCTGAGAAAGTCAGGTAAACAATTTTCAACACCCTTAATGTGCTCAACTTCAAAATCAAAATTAGCAAACAGGGCTTGCCATCTAGCAAATTTAGCTTCTCCAGGCTTCTTTATTTCCTTTGTCAATACCTTTTTAAGAGTTGAAGCATTTGTTCTTAATAGAAGGGTTTTGTTGACCAGATGAATTTCAAATTTGTCTATACAATTCCATGCTGCTTTTACCTCTTTTTCAATGGTGGAATAGTTATTTTCTGCAGGGTTCCAAGTGCCTGATACAAATTGCACTATTTTTTCTTCTCCATCCTTCCTTTGTTAAGAATTCCTCCCCATTCGATGTTATTGGCATTAGATTCAATAATTTTGTAAGCTTCATCATCAAAAATATGCAAAATGGGGAGAGATATGACCTTAGCTTTTATGTTTCTGACTGCTTTAGTATGTGCCTCGATCCATGGTGAAGGATTTTTTCTCAGACGTTGGTTTAACAGACTTCTATCTTTTGCACAATCCTTGTAGAAGTTGCTAACATAATTTAAGCATCCAAGGAATCTTTGGAGCTACGTGTTGTCAATGATTACATCTGGAAATTTGTCAGAAAAATCCAGAGCATAGTCCTTGTGACTAGACATCATAATTACAATGTGGAGACTTTAAGGACAAGTTCTCGAGAACCATTTATGAAGTGGGGTCACAAAGAGGTGTAATCCCTAGAAAACGGAATCTAGGATATCGGAGGCCATCCCATGCCTTGGTGTAAATTCTTCTAACTATCATAGGTTTATTCAAAATATATTGATGCTTATTTTAGTCATGACTAACCATTCATCATGTCTAGCCATAAATTTCCGCATGACTCCATGATTTGGAAACTTGAGGAGATCTTTGATAGTTGAACATGGGTCATGGAAACATTCTACAATATTCTTTTCAAAACATACACCACACTGCATACGTTAATAGGATTCATAATAGATTGGATCTATGGCTGTTTTGTTTACTTCGTAATCTCTCCACCAATCTTGCAACCATTCAACTTGTTGGTTTCTCTGCATGCTCCTAGTTGATCCAAAATTGAGTTTTGTATAATGAATTTCATTTTTTTCCATCGACATTTAGAATGTCCCACCATAATTTCTTGTAACCTGCAAAATTATAAATGGTGTTAGGAAACATTAAATTTGAGCCATTTCTAGGCCAAAGTGCATCATTATATTTGGTAATCGGCCAGTGTGTATTCCTGGTTCTGTTTATGCAGAAAAATTTGTGATATATTTTTTGCTTGTCTCCCCCTTTTGACCAAATCATTGAAATGTCATGGAAAGCATTTTGTAATGATTATTCTACTTGATGCGCTGTTGCCATACTGCTGGTGTATACCATATCATGAATCCATCAGGCTCCTTTTGGATAAACTCTCCTTTCAAGAACTAGATGTAAAATATCAGTATGAGGTTGTAGATCAACATCTAAAACCTTAGTATTTCTTAACTGCCATGTGGGTTTCAAACTATCTCTATATTCAGCCCAGGTTTGGTCTTCTCTAATAGACCGCAAAGTTTCTTGATGCTGATTTGAGTCCCATTCAATAACAATTATCATAACTTGTTCTTGATGCTGGATATATTCCCTACTGAGAAGGTTAGGTAAACAATTTTCAACACCCTTAATGTGCTCAACTTCAAAATCAAAATTAGCAAACAAGGCTTGCCATCTAGCAAATTTATCTTCTCCAAGATTCTTTATATCCTTTGTCAATATCTTTTTAAGAGTTGAAGGATCTGTTCTGAATTGAAAGGGTTTGTTGACCAAATGAATTTCAAATTTGTCTATACAATTCCACACTGCTTTTACCTCTTTTTCAATGGTGGAATAGTTCTTTTTTGCAGGGTTCCAAGTTCCTGATACAAATTTCACTATTGTTTCTTCTCCATCCTTCATTTGTTTAAGAATTCCTCCCCATTCTATGTCACTAGCATTAGATTTAACAATTTTGTAAGCTTCATCATCAGAAATATGCAAAATGGGGAGAGATCTGACCTTAGCTTTTATGTTTCTGACTGCTTTAGTATGTGCCTCAGTCCATGGTGAAGGATTTTTTCTGAGACGTTGGTTGAATAGATTTCTATCTTTTGCACAATCCTTGTAGAAGTTTCTAACATAATTTAAGCATCCAAGGAATCTTTGGAGCTACGTCTTGTTAATGATTACATATGGAAACTTGTCAGAAAAATCCATAGCATGTTTTTGTAGAGATTTTGGCCATTAAATATAGTATGGCCAAGAAACTTGATGGAGGTTTGGAATACCTCAATATTCTTCTTACTAAGAACCAAACCATTTCTTTTTATTGTCTATACAAAAGTTTGGATATGCTTAAAATGATCTTGGACATTTTTAGAGAAGATGAGTATATCATCTACATACACTATCAACCAGTCAAAATAGGGCTTGAAAATGGATTCCATTACCTTCTGAAGTTTTGATGGTGCATGATTCAATCCAAAAGGCATCACATTCCATTCATAATGACCAGCTGACGCGTTGAAGACAGTTTTGAATTTATCTTTTTCAACAATGACAACTTGCCAAAACCCTGATTTTAAATCAAACTTTGAGAAGATTTTTGCGCCTGTAATTCTTCCCATGATATCTACCTTGTGTGGAATTGGATATGTGTTATCTACTAAAACCAAGTTTAGGGGCTTATAGTTTATTACCAGTCTTGGCATACCTCTGATTTGTTCAGCCCTTTTGTTGACATAAAACCCATAACAGTTCCATGGGCTGTCAGATTCTCTGATCAGCTTTTTCTCAAGTAGTTGTTTTATCTCCTTTTCACAGAGACCTCTATATTCCTTTTTTATTGGAATGGCTCTGCTCTTGCAAGGCCTTCCTGTGTATTCTATTTTATAAGTCAGTTCAACTAGGTACTGCTTCTTGTGCCAGAAAGCATTTGGTTCTTTGGCGCAGCATTCTTCTTCAATCTTTTTTTCTGATTTCAGTCATTTTCTTATGGATTATTGGATTTTTTAATTGTTCTGAAACTTGGATAGTGGATTTTAGATCCTTGAGGTCTATTAGCTTGGATTTAGCTTTGTCTAGTTCTTTCATTGCCTAAACCATTGTGGATATTCTTGGATTTGAGATATAAGGCATCTCAATTCTCTTGGGAAATCCACTAGAAGTTGGAACAGTGATAAAATATCCTCCACAATTTCCTTTGAGTCTAATCAATCCATGTGGCTCTATTGCAGCCAAAAAAACATTGCCTAAGATGCAATCAACTGGAATATCAGCGACTACAAATTTTAATTTTATACAATGCTGCTCAAAACAAATTGAAGCTTTGGGCAATTCATATTTGAGGGTTTTATTACCTAGACCAATCACCTTCCTATCTGTAGACACCCAATATTTTGCTGGAATTGCTTTGTTGTTGAGTATATTTACATCTGCACCAAAGCCTATAAGTGCAGTTAATGAAAACATTTCATTTTGTATACATAAATTAATATGTACATGGTGTTGTTGGTATTCTAAAACCAGGATTCTCATTTCTTGAAATCCTACAGTGGGATCCTTCTTTCCTTCAATTATCTCGACATTTGATTTATGATAGACTAGTGAATCATAATGATCAAATGGATTTGTAGTAATAGATTTCTTTCCTTTTTCTAATCTTTCAACTTGAAGTTGTAAAGCAGAGATTTCAGATTTGAGATTATGTATTTCTCTACTTACCTCTCCCAAGGTGAGTGAGCAAACCTTATCTTGCTTCTTATGTCTTTGAAAATTCTTAGTGTTCCACTCATAGGAAGCATCTATGAATAAAGGTTTCTTTGAAGATCCCTTATTGGAAGAACGAAGTTGATCCATAAAGGCATCTGTAAGATGATTTTTCATTTCTCCATCTTACATTGCACGAATTTGTGCCAATATCTCCATCTCTTCTTCTTCTTCTGTTTGTGCCATAAGCACTTTTTCTTTGTGCTGAATAGGCGGCATAACATCTCCTAAAGATTCACTAGAATAGTCAGAATTAAAATTAGTAGAATAATTACAATTACATTCATCTAAGTCTGAAAAAATTGCATGGCTGAGCATGAAGATTTAATTCTTCATATTCTTCATTTGATTGAAGAAGAGCTAGAATAATCATCATATGAATAAATAAGTTGCTGTTGCTGAGCCTGTTCTCGGATCACTACATTTGGGCAGTGATCTATCTTGTGACTTCTGGACCCGCATTTCATACAAAGAATTGGGGTCTTTGTCTTGACTATTTTCTTCTACATGTGTAGAGGTTGTGATTTCTTACCTTTATTTTTCTTTGAATCTTCTCCTATCGGGCACTTATTGGAAGTATGTCCGGTCTTCCCACAAAGCCAACAAGTTAACTTGTTCCACTTTTCTTGTTTTTCACTATGCAAGTGGATGTCTGTATGTTTGCAATAGTGGGTTCTTGGAACATATTTGTAATAGCCTTTACGAGGCTTGGGAGGTCTAGAAGAGACTCTCCTTGTTCTTTTCTGAAGTTTGGTTGTTTGTTTTCTCTCTTTCTTAGCTCTTCTCTTAGCTTTTCTTTTCTTGACTAATGGGTCATCTATGCTTAAGCCATATATGCTACAAATAGATTTACTACCTGGAAATATAGATAGCTTTTCAAGAGATTTATTCACTTTAGAGTTAGTGCACAAACCAACCAAAGCTTTTGTAATAATTGAATAAATTTCTCCCTGGGTATAGGATTCAAAAGGTAACTGAAAAACTTATTGCAAACAGATATAATCTACAAATCTAGAGGGGAGTGCTACAAGATATACCTGCTTCCAAAGAAGATTTTTAGAATCCTTTACCTCATAAATTCGCTGCATCCAATCCCTGTGGAAATCTTCGTACTAAGACATCTTACTGCATTTTAGATTCATTAAAATAACTTCATGTTTATCTGCTATCTTAGTTTCTGAACCACACCAATGTTCCAAAATCATGGAGGTTAAGGCTCCAGTGATATTATTCTGTGTAGTTCCATCATGATTGTGTATGATATCACCTGCTTCATCTTTGAGCAATTCATCTTGCATCTTCTGTACCAAAGCTAGAGAGTATTTTGTTTCCCACCATCTCAACAATGTACCAGTAAAATATTGAATAATAGTTTTACATGCTTCTAATTCATTCTTCCCTCTTAGACACATTAATTTGTAGTCAGTGAACATTATTTCAATCATTTGTCTAATTTGGCCAACACTAAGATCGTCAATATTCCATTCCCTATGGGAATCTGGGAAAAATGTGTGGGCTTCTGGGAGCTTCCCTTTGCCACTTAGATCTGGAGTAGGATATTTGCTGAAGTGGCTTTCTAAGGGCTCATAGATAGGGAGCACTTCTGCTTCTTTTTGCTCTTTCTTAAATAAAGATGCTAAGGAGATGTATTCTGAAGACTCGGCTTTATCTGTCTGCGGAGATGCACCTTCTTTTGGAAATAACTGGGGAATATGTCAATAGGTTTGACAGGGTCTTGTATCTTCACACTCCTCTTATGTAAAAAGGAGGCAAGAACTAGCTTGTCTATCTTAGACAATGACATCTTGTCTACTTTTCCTACCAGTTCATTTATCATCCCTTTTGTAGAACGAATTTGTTCTACCGTTTTCTCCTCTACTTCCTCTATTTTATCGAGAGATTCTTTAACATCTTTTCTAACAACAGAATTTGAATAGTGTACATCATTCAAAGATTTATTTACAACATTTATTGAGGTTTCAACAATATTGAACTGTTCTTGGATTTCTGAGGATTTTGTTGTTTCCACCTCGAGACCTTTTACAGCTGTATTGGTCCAGTTTAACTACTCACTAGCCTTCTGTATTATTCCATCAATTCCTAGGGCATTGTCATATTTTAAGATCAGAGGTATGGCCTTTGCACTGTTTTGGACTTCTCCTAATATAATGCCTTTATAAGGAGGGACTGTGGATATTGTTTCAATTTTACTGCCATCTAGGGCTGACAAGGAGTGTTGGGAAGATGTGGAGGCAACATTCATCATAACTTCTTTTGGTTGTCCCTTGCTCATCCATGAATAGAATGATATCCAGGAATTTGTATCCTCCATATATTTCTTCCAGGCTTGAGACAATTTGATTTTTTCTTCAACAGAATGGCTTAGACCAAAATGTTCGGCCTCAAGATGAGTGAATAAGTCCCAATTCAACATTGATTTCATCCATTGGGTACTTATTTTATGCCTTGGACATCCATCCATTAAAGTAAGGAATTTCTGCATTTCCATTACAACTGGATTTTTACAGTCATCGAGAATTTGACCAAATCTTGATTCAGGAATTAGGTCATTTGCTTGTTCTAGGTAGCCTAGTCCATATCTTGGTTTTGTTGGCCTCATCATGCTAAAAAATTCTGTTAACCTTGGATCTTCATTTTCCAAGGTAGTTATCTCATGCATCATCAGGACATGTTCAGACTCATGAGGGAATGGTATGTCTGAGCATTTTGGATTAGGACAGAGATTTATGGATGTAAAAGGTGGTGCTTCACCAATCCTAGGATGATGATTTTCATGTATTACAATTCAACAAGATGACTAAGATTAACAACAGAATTGCATTCTGGACATTTAACTTCAAGGGAAGAAAAGTTAACTATTTGGGAAAACTCAAATAATGAAAAATGTCTATAGGAATTTAAAACAGAACTTGAACAAGATGTATCTACAATATCTAGATTTTTGTACAATGGAGAACTTCTACAGGCTTGGTCTATTCTTCTTCGGTCAATGGTTGATCTTCGAGGGAATGAAAGAATAGCAGAAGATTTTTCTTCATGGATATCAGCAGAAGTTATTTTCTTCATGTCAAGAGGTTTGTGGTTTGACACCACCCAATGTTCTAGGAAAGTAAGGTCTTCCCATTTGGTGGTTTGGTGTTCAATCTTTTGCTTTCTCGAATATGTTAACACCACCACACTAGCCTTTGATTCCTTACTAGGTGCATGTAGTACCACTGGATAGAGAGTATTGGTATGCCTGAAGCATCCTCTGGTTTGGATAGCACTATATGTCTTTTCTTAGCCATATTAAATCCAATTGTCTGGATTTTTAGTTGAAGAATACTTTTGTTTGTTTCATCATATACATAGATAGAAAAGTTTGGATAACAATCAAAGTATATGGGGCCATTGGACAAAGGAGTGACAATCCCTCCTATCAGCGAATCAATATATTTATTGTGGGTCAAGTCTCTAACAGTAGCTAAGACAAAAGTATTTAGACCCTGGTGTGTCAAAGCATGAATCTCAATTCTTATATAACCCAAATGGAGATATTGGGTTTTTAACCTCTTGGCTTTGGCTTGAAGCTGTTTTGGATCTAAGAGAGGAATGGAATGTACACAATCTGAGTTCTCTTAGATGTGGCTAATTGACTCTTTAATAGATATTCTAGTAGCTTCTTTCCTATTATAGTTTAGAATTGCATTCTGGACATTTAACTTCAA
Source organism: Pinus taeda (assembly GCA_000404065.3). NCBI lineage: Eukaryota > Viridiplantae > Streptophyta > Pinopsida > Pinales > Pinaceae > Pinus > Pinus taeda. Next base: position 39,335 of record APFE030766819.1, on the reverse strand, counting down.
GGGAAGAAAAGTTAACTATTTGGGCAAACTCAAACAATGAAACATGTCTACAGGAATTTAAAACAGAACTTGAACAAGTTGTATCTACAATATCTAGATTTTTGTATAATTGAGAACTTCTGCAGGCTTGGTCTATTCTTCTTCAGTCAATGGTTGATCTTCGAGGGAATGAAAGATAACAGAAGATTGTTCTTCATGGATATCAACAGAAGTTATTTTCTTCATGGCAAGAGGTTTAGGGTTTGACACCACCCAATGTTCTGGGAAAGTAAGGTCTTCCCATCTGATGGTTTGGTGTTCAATCTTTTGGTTTCTCGAATCTGTTAACACCACCACACTAGCCTTTGATTCCTTACTAGGTGCATGTAGTACCGCTGGATAGAGAGTATTGGTATGCCTGAAGCATCCTCTCGTTTGGATAGCAATATTATGTCTTTTCTTGGCCATATTAAATCCAGCTGTTGAGATTTGTAGTTGAAGAATACTTTTGATTGTTTCATCATATACATAGACATAAAAGTTTGGATAACAATCAAAGTATATGGGGCCATTAGACAGAGGAGCGACAATCCCTCCTATGAGCGAATCAATATATTTATTTTGGGTCAAGTCTTTAACAGTAGCTAAGAAAAAAGTATTTAGACCCTGGTGTGTCAAAGCATGAATCTCAATTCTTATACAACCCAAATGGAGATATTGGGTTTTTAACCTCTTGCCTTCGGCTTGAAGCTGTTTTGGATCTGAGAGGAATGGACTGTACACAATCTAAGTTCTCTTGGATCTAGCTAATAGCTTCTTTTAAATGGAAGACTGATAAGTCAGAATAAACTTCAGAAGCATTTATACTTGGAAGTTTCCATCTAGCTAATGGTTGTGATTCTTCATACTCTAGTTCCACTGAGTTTAAAACACGACTAGAGGTAGATGCGAACATATCCCTGAGGGGAATTTCTTGTACAATTGACTCTTTTTCTTCTAATTCTCGGAAAGACATAGACTTTCTGAAAGGCTCCATTTTTAATATAGAGTGTATTTCTAAATACTAACCTGAACCAACGTGGCTATGTGAAGTACTAGAATGAGAATAAAGTCACGATTTGGAATCAATAAAGATAAACATTTTTTATTTGGATTTTTTTATTACTTAAAGTGGTTTTATTAAATTAATGGTGTAGTTTTCAAAAGATTCAGATTCTATATTGATATATGGTGCATTGATAATATATTTAAAGTGGTTTGGTTAAATTGATGGTGTAGTTTTAAAAATATCATTATTGGTGTTTTATTTTTATGTCATTGCTTGCGGTGACATTTATGATCGGTGGAGTTATATTGGTTTGTCTGTACTATATTTTTTTTTTTGCAATTTTATATAGTTAATATTATGTTTTTATTATAAATTTTCGAGTAATGTCATCCCCCCACCACATCCGCAGCTATGAATTTCAAGGATGGACGTCATCCCTTGGCAAACGTTGCATGTAGTACAGATTGAATTTGATACCATAATTTGCAGCTTCAGTGTACTGTAGATTGATAGACATTCCATATGTATTTGATGACATCTGCAAATTTATGACTAGATGGGACCGTGGTTTAAATTCTCCGACTACATACCATTCTTTTCGTGGGTTAATACTTAATGGATCATCAGTTGCAAATAATGTACAGTGTTGTCAATAACCTATATCTCGTTAAATCATGATGCACTTGTTTAAAATAAAACTATGGTGTTTATATTTCCTTATTATTAAAAAAATAATCAATCACATTTATGTGCCTAACCTCCATCTTTCTTATTATAGTTTAGAAGAAGCATTAATAACTGCAAATAGTATATGTACATCTTAAAGAATTAAGATGAGAGTATCGATTATGGGGTTCATTTTTTATTTGAGTGTGACTCCATGCAAAGTTAATCAAATTCCAAGTGTGGTGGGAGTCTGAACCAATTACCCTCTTCACACTATCCGATGAGACCAGATGTCAACCCTTACTCTGTCGTTTTATAAACTTCACCCTGTTCATGAGAGCACTTGCAGGGTCCACCGACAGTCAGGGTCGGGTTTAGTCTCCACTCTTAATGTTGTCAAATGAACCCAAGGTTTGACCTCTGACTAGTTGGGGTCGTCCAATCATTACCAAAACCTTTTATTGAATTTGGTGGAAGCTCGACTGCTCCGAATTCTCCCTCCGGTGGCCTACTCATTCCGCTCAGGATACTTTCCCCAATACTTTTCATTCCTCGAGTTCCTGTTAACTTTCATTTTGGAACAGTGAATGAACTCCTTTTATCAATTAAATTGCCTTTGTTTCCTTAGGTGAACATAAACCTTAGACCCTATTAATATGTGGTTCCTTTGTTTATTTTCTTATATGGTTCTTGTATGAAATCGAACTGCCAACCAACGTGTTTGGAGTGACCTTTTTCTTGGGCTAAGAGCCTCGGCCTTTGTTTATTCAAATAAAAACTTGACCTCCTTTGTTCATTTGGGTTTTTCTCCTCTTACATGTGACAAGTAAAAGTTTTGGAAAGTCAATTCTAATATAAAAGGTTAACATTATTTATTATTTTATTATTTTTTAAATTTAATTATATAAAAAATAAAATTTTAGAAAATCCAATCTAATAGAAGAGGTTAACTTTCTTTTATTATTTTTAACTATTTTTTAATTATATAAAAATAAATATTTACTTACAAAAATTATTTGCGTTTTTTTGAATAATTCATTTAATTTATAATAAAAAGAATTTGGATAAGGATTTTATAATTTTATGTTTAAAAAATGTGAAGTGGATGGTCAACCTTCACTTTTATCACTTGACATTTATCTCCAATCTTAATTTTATGCGTTTTGTCTTTTTAGTCCCTGCCACTTCAGGGCCAGTGGACTATTGTAATCGATTTTGTTAGTGGTCATCAGTTCCGCGCAGAACCCAAGATAGAAACGGAGTTCATAATCTAAAGTTTTGATTTTATATCCTATAAACAACTTTTTTTTCCACCACTAAAAAATTTCCAACCGTTAGAAATTTAGAGATATTATTTGGCACCACTAAAAAATTTCCAACAGTCAAAGAACTTATTTGGCCTCACATTGAGGCGAGATCCCAGAAAACTTAGGATAAAATCTGCATATAAGATGTCGATTCAATGCATTTACTTCATTCATATCACCTAAATGGAAACTAATACCAGCATTAGATAATAAACATTAAATGTTTGGTGTGTAAGTCATTGATAATGTTTACTTTAGTAATATATCACCCTACACGTATATCACACGACACGTAAAAATATATTACTTGACACGCAAGAAGATGGCTACAGATGGCTGTGTGCATGTACTCGTTGGCTACAGATGGTTGTGTGCATGTCTTCGTGTGTTGTCTGCCGAACGGGACACCAACATAATCCTTGAACTAGGAAGAAATCCCTAGTTGCTATTTTATTGATGAAACATGAATGATTGCTGCGTTATTTATTAAAAAAAAATCAACTACTTTATGGATGAAACGTGAATGATTGCTAAATTTCATCTGCGACTAGAATTGAATGGATCTTCAATGGATCTCAAAATCCAACCGAACACAAAAAAAAAAAAAAAATGTAAATTCAGTGATCCACATTCTAGAAAAATTAGAGGCCTATTTGAAGTTATTATAGTTATTATTTGAAGTTTCTCAACAATTTTGAATATTATTCAAAAGTATATTTGTGCAATGGATTCTCTCAAAACAACTTGACAAATACCAGAATTTCTCAAAACAGCCTGACAAATACCAGAATTTCTACATGTTTTGACAAACTTGAGAGAACTGTGACTTGGCTTAGAACCAATAGTGGGTGACAAGCATGATTTGCACAATTAAATAAAGTGGACAGTATAAAGTTTTGTTCAATAATTCCAACTTTACATTTTAAATGTGGACAGTATAATAAAGTGGACAGTATAAAGTTTTTTTCAATAATTCCAACTTTACATTTTAAATGTGGACAGTATAAAGTTTTGTTCAATAATTCCAACTTTACATTTTATCTAGCATAACGTGGACAGTATAAAGTTTTAAATAATAACGTGGACAGGTTTAAATTTTAAATAACGTGTATAAAGTTCTGTTCAATAATTCCAACTTTACATTTTATCTAGCATAACGTGGACAGTATAAAGTTTTAAATAATAACGTGGACAGGTTTAAATTTTAAATAACGTGGACAGAATAAAGTTTTGTTAAATAATCCCAAACTTTGCTTTTTATCTAGGGACTTTTGAAGATTAAACATCTGGAACGCACGGGACATTATTTTATTCATCCCTTTTTACATGCTTAATTTGCGTAGTGGTTCCAACATCGGTGATCTATCTCATTCATACTAAGAATCAGTAAATATTTTGTTTATTTCAATTTTCGGGTGTTACATAATTTGAATGGAATATAGTTTTAATATCCTTTTAATATTTCTCCCTTATGTTCTTGTTGATGGATGCTTATTCATCTGTTTTGGTTGTCTAGTCAATTAAATCATTGCAAAGGACTGTGGCATTACATTATAATTATTATAATGTATCCACTGTCGCATTAGTTATAATAACTTGTTGATGGATGCTTATTCATCTGTTTTGGTTGTCTAGTCAATTTAATGCTGGGAAAGGACTGTGGCATTAGTTATAATTATTATAATGTATCGACTGTGGCATTAGTTACTAATTATTATAATGTAGCGACTATCGCATTAGTTATAATAACTTGTTGATGGATGCAACTATCCCATTAGTTATAATAACTTGTTGATGGATGCTTATTCATTTGTTTTGGTTGTCTAGTCAATTTAATGCTTGCAAAGGACTGTGGCATTTAGTTATAATTATTATAATGTATCGACTTAGTTATAATATAATTATTATAATGTATCGAGTTAGTTAGGCCGATAAGCCTTTCCTTTGAAACAAGCTTTCGTCGTCTTTTTCTTTGTGAGGTTGACACTTGGCGTTCTTTTAAGTCTGACATCTGTGTACAGTTTTTTAGGGGCAGCATTATGCTTTCTACTCACATCTGTGCACATTCAGTCATGGTCTTGCTCATTCAGTTACTCTCGTCATCGTCATGGCCTTCATCCTTCAGTTACGGGCCTTCATCCCTCAGTTAAGCAGAACATGGCCTTCATTTCTTCAATCACGCAACAAACTTCTTTTTGCATTTGACGCCACGAATTGGAGTTCACAAAAACAACATTGCGGGCTTTCCTCGTCTTGGTGTTTGAACTGTCTTTCAATCATGGATTGCATCAGAGGCTCCGATGATTTGTATTCTCTCGCAAATTTTTCTTCCCCGGAGCTGACTCACTGAATTTCTATTACAAATTGATATGGCTCTCGTATTTCTGCGACCCACAGACCTGAAATTTTGATGATTTGACAGAATTTACAGAGGTATGTAATTTTTTTAACAATTTTATTTCGTTTTTTGGTAATTTTATTATCGTGTTTGTGTTGGGAAAAGTATTGGGACTAGCAGAAAACACCAGGGTGGACAATGAGATTTGAAAAGAGTGTGCCGGAAATCTTCTGGATTGGTTTTAATTGGAAATTTGAATTAGAAAATGGGGTTTAAAATTCATTGCATTTTTTCTGGGGGCGAACAGGTAGGACTCTATTCTCCCGATTTCACTGTCCCATTTTTCTTTCTCCTTCCACAATATTCTATAGGCTTTTTGTTTATCATTTTCTTCACGTATGAATCCTCCTACCAGTCCCAAAAGTTTTGGAATTCCTCCATATGACTGTACGATCTTGTTCAATTGGGTAGAATTTATTTGCTTCTCCTTGTAGTTTGTCTCATCATAAATTTCACTCCCCAGAAGATGCATAGCTTCTGCATCAGGAAGCTCTTTCATAGCATAAACTATAGTTTTCATTTTTAACGCTCTACGCACATCTATGTTACGTGCAGTGAGAAGCAGTCTCACTTTCTTCGCTTTATTCATATCCTTGGGCAAAAGCCGCCCAAGCTCATCTTGCCCCAAAACGTTATCAATGTAAATAAAGGCGGGCACCTTCTCTAACATTCCGCCCAGTTCTAGCTGTCCATCCTCACGCTTTCTAATATCTGGAACCGTCTCTCCATGTTCCATCAAATCTTTTAAGATCAATCTCTGCAACTCCACTATCTTTGGAGTTGAATCAATATTTTCGAAGAGTTTGAACTGTGGAATATTTACATCCTTGAATGTCAAGGAGTGAAAAGACGGCATCTGCAAGGGTGGTTTTACCTATTCCTCCGAATCCATGCAACATAACCGCAATAACATTCTTTTCACTGCCCCATTCCAAAAGATCAATAATTTCTTTTGCTGGCTCCTTAACCCCAACTGTTTCAACAAAACATTTAACATTAGATCCATGTCTGTAGTAATAAAGACTTCAAATTGAATAAACTAATTTGACAGTGTATTCACCTGCATGTTCCGGAGATCTTCTGGACAGAGGCACTTTCTTCCGGTCATTAGCATCTAAAATATAAATACACATTCGTATATAAATCTGCCTGTACATGCGATCTATCTCTTGTCTAAAATTATCCAGATCTTCCTTGTTTACCAAGGCTTTGAAGAACCTGTAATGATTCAATGAAATTCCATTACAACACTGATTTCTCTCTATTGAACATGGGCATGCGGTTTGACAAGGACAAGGGCCGAGGTAGCGGCATTCTCAGAGAACAAAGTTGAACGTTCAAAAAAGGCAAACAGAGAATTGCTCCATTGATTATGGAGCAGTGAAGTGGAAGCACACGTGGACCTTTTATATGGCCAGATTTTATTTCATTTTAATTGAAGGTAAACATCGGAATAAGATTTCCTTGGATATCGTACAAAGAATCATGTATATGCTTGAATCATGTGAATACTTCATTTGGTTGAAGGTGTAAATACGTTAATCCTCTATATTTCAATAGGATAAAATACAATTTAAATATTATAACATGTGAGCAGTGGGTAAGATGAGAGAGAGAGAGTGTTAATAACTGGTTTCAAGTAGTAAAAGACTGAAGCCCTTGGCCGACCGTATAAAAATCACCGACTTCTGCTTCGAACAAAAGAAAATATCTCTCGATCCTGAACCGTCCACGCAAATAGCACTGAGATTGAACAAAATTTTCCCCAAATCTCACGATTTCGATCTCTTCTCGAGCCGGAAAAGTCACCGGCGTTATTGGGCTGGTGAAAGAAAGCAGGATCCGCTGAACCCAAAACAAGCAAAATAAAACCCCAACGTAGCGCCCTGAATCCTCTGCTCTACTTGATCTGAACTCAATAAAGATTTAGAGAAACTTGTTAGGGTTCTGTGATTGCCTCTTGCCTCTTTATGATGCGTGGTTTATGAATTTGGTAGGAAAACTTCTTTGAAGAGCTGCAGTGCCTACTCTATTTCCTCTTGACAATTTATTACAGGCAGCGGATACTGTTATTTGTGTATGAATTTGGTAGGAAAACTTCTTTGAAGAGCTGCAGTACCTACTCTATTTCCTCTTGACAGTTTATTACAGGCAGCGGATATTGCTATTTGTGTATGTGATAAACAGATTGAATGAGATCTGCTTTTTCAGAAGAAAGTATATTTGGACCAAATCAGGGACAACTTTGAGAGTAGATTTACCAGGGAAGATTTGCATCCATTGATTGAATAAAGGATTCTCATGTCGTGGGTTGAATGATACTTTGTTTGGACTCTTACTGAGGTAAACTTGTTAGAAGTCTGTCATTGCTCCTTGCCTCTTTAATTTATGATGCGTGGTGTATGAGTTTGGTAGGAAAACATCTTTGAAGAGCTGCAGTACCTACTCTATTTCCACTTGACAGTTTATTACAGGGAGCTCTTTGGATTTGGATTGGTCTCGTTTACCTAATTCATGCCTCATCAAATGTTTTCCAATGCCTGACACTGTCTGCTATAGATTTACAAATGCCTTAGTCAATTTCACAATTTTTTCTTATTTTAATCATTGATTTTTTCCTATTTAATCAATTGCATAGTCATGTAGTGATTGCAGGTCTAGATTGATATTGGATGGGAACTTGGGAATGGTCCCACGTTTCAAGTAAGTAAGGTCTGTATCTAAACAGTATCTACAACAATTTCTCCCTGCAGATTGTGCAGTCATTGAGCCCAGGAGGTAGGAGGTATGAATGTAGATCATTTACAATTTGCTTTTCCTAATGGAAAATATCATGCAACAATACTATTTTTTCCCGTCCAGATTATCGCAAAAATGCAGCATCAGTGTGAACAACAACTGCCAACATCTTATACAATGGTATTATATAGAAGTTCTATGTTGACGGAGTGAACCATGTCTATACATTTAATTTGAAGTCAGAAATAGTGCCTTGGAGGATCCAGATGACCATTTTTCCCTCGCTGCTTAGTCTGGAATCAGTTAATGTTCAAAATATTGTTTGTGGTAGTAAGCATACTGGCTGGAAATCCCATTAGTTTCATTACTTGTTTAAAACTTTTGAACAATTGATATAGTTCGATGTTTATGTAAATTAATCAAAGTCTGGCCATTGATTGTAAACCAAAACAAGTTCTAACTGATCTAATAAAATTGAAACTTGAATACCTATTGTATGGCCATTGATTGTAAACCAAAACAAGTTCTAACTGATCTAATAAAATTGAAACTTGAATACCTATTGTAAACGCATGTGATAACAAACACTACTTATGAGAACAATTGTGTTTGACAATAGAAATCTAATTAAAAATTTTGTATTTTCTTTGGATTAATACAATTGTGTCTCTTCTTCTGGTCACTAGTTTTAGTGACCCATTGGTGCTCACTAGAGCTGAAAATTTTCTTGTCCTTGCCTTTGGAGCAATTGTATGTATGTGGAAGGAAAAACAATAATGATATCGCTATTAATTTGCCAGACCATTGTTATGTACTTTTTCAGGTGTGAAGATGTGTAACTTGTCGTTTAGATTGGTACATTCTCTTGTATACCACTTAATTTTGAATTTGTCAATATCATAAGTCCAGTAGCGATTTAAGTGTATGTCTGCATGGCAGAACTAATTGCGTGGCAGAACTACGTTGGGCTTGAATCATCATTTCACGTTAGCCAAATACGTTTCTCTTACAATTAGATGGTAATATGTTTTGTTTCTTTTACAATATGATTGTAATATCTTTTCTTTCTCTTCTGTGGGAAATTTTGTACAGGAGTTCAAACATTGTATATAGATAGAAAAATGCAGAAAGTGACAGTCAAATTTTGTACTCAGAATTATGACAAGAAAGCCCCTGTTGGGTTTGTGAGGAAAGAGAGTTTCAACACTAGTTCTGTCTCCAACCGCCAAGATGATTAGTACGCTACTAACATGTTTACTGAAGAATTTATGCTATTTTCTTGTAATCTATAGGCCCCCAAAGCTCCTCATAGATGAAATTTCATTCTGTAACTAAATTTTACAATTCCAATTTAATAATCCTATCGGCCTCTCTTTGTACCTTTTGGGACAATTGTTAGTAAATAACCTTTTACAAGATTTCTCCCCTCTATATAATTGATTCCCCAACCTCTCCTCGAACGCCCCTTATACTCCCACTCGACTCCCAACTTCCAGAGAGTTACATGGATCCGGTGACAACCCCAACACGAAACCAGTTCCCTGTAATAAATCGTTCGTCTGCTCCGAACAAGGCAGCTTCAACGACCACGAAACCTAACAATGGGCCTCTCGCTCAGCTTGTATACTTAACCCGATAAGATTCCAAGGGGAAAGTGGAGAAGAGGGTTCTAGGTTGTCTGATATACCGCTAGTCATATCGACACAGAAACTTATGACACTTGTCACACATTCGAGCAACCTATTGCCACCAATGGGAAAAGAAAAATATCGAGCCCTCCAGAAAACAAACCACTTGGAAAGGAAAAGCAGAGAGGAGGCACACTAAAATATTCATCGCTCTATAATAGCCTAGATACCTGTGAATTTAATCCCCAGTACGAACCCATTAATAAGCCAAAATAGTCAGAGGGTAGATCTAACAACCCAACTCTCTCCGACATGGCCAAAAATTCAAAATTCAGACCCTCTGGCTATTGAGCTAAGTAGTCAATAACCCATCCAAAGATCTGATACCATAGAGCTGAAGTCATACGATTGCACCCACCTTCATATCTTGGAATCTATAATTCTCAATACGACACTCCAATACTTCATCCTAGCTCCTCTTCTATTTAATTATATCCTTATGAGAATAGAAAATGAATAATCCGAATTATACCATGAATCGATTGTAGCTCTTTCGAGGTTATCACATTCACCCACTTCTTTATGATTATCGGATCACAATCCCATGAAGACTTCTCCTTCCACTGCTTATTTCTCAACCAACCTTCTACCAAATATTCAACCCTGTATACAGAGGAAAAAAAATTAATATAAATGTTGTGTCTGAGATGAGTCTTCGGCTCCTTTTGGTCGAAAAGTGTATTCGTAACCAAGAAAAGTTGACTTCAGTTCAGTCATTGTTGCTATCCCATCTCCTACTCTACCTATGCCAAATATTTAAACAAACCATGTAAAAAGGTTATAAAAGTTCGAAGGAAGCCCAAAGCGTTCCTCAAATCATGTCCAAATCATCTATGAATGCATTGCCAACCCCAATCCTCTGTCACCCATCTCTTGCTCTAACCGTTCCAAATTTGTAAACAAACCATGTAAAAAGGCTATAAAAGTTCGAAGGAATCCCAGAGTGTTCCTCGGATCATGTCCAAATGATCTGTGAATGCATTGCCAACCCCAATCCTCTGTCGCCCAACTCCATCCCTCTCGGCTCCATCCTCTATCGCCCGACTCCATCCTTAGTGCTTAGCCTCCTAATGAGATAAACTTGTAAATTGGAACCAACGAGAACCAAACTTGTGTATAATCCTTCGGGGCATCTGCAACCCTACAGCCTCTAAAGGACTAATCTTACATATTAATCTCACAATTTATTAAAGTTAAATCAAATCAATGCAGATGATAAAATGCAAATTAAATCAAATTTATCGACATAGAAAAATAAAAAGATTAAGATACATTGTATGTCCTCTCTCATGAAGGAATTTAGTTTGATGATTAAATGGAAAAACCTTTGGGATACTAATAAAAGACGATGAAAATAAAAGGGTAGTTGGTTATTAAATTAAATTGTTTAATAATAATTGAATTATTATAATAAATATAATTTAGGATTATACTTTTAAATTATTACTAAAAATTATAAAATTTTATTAATGATAGTTGTGTTGAAAGGGACTCTATTGGAGCAATGTTGTAGCGCTACATTTATAGAAAATACACCCATAGCAAGATACATTTTCCATAATACATCTGTACCAAGTTATATTTTCCATAGAAATGCTTCCCACGGAGTAAACATGCTAATATTGGTGGGATTAGAACCCGAGTGGGGAGGATAATAGAACCTCCTCCTTCCACCCAAGCTACACCCACTTGGCATTTGTTTGTAAACATTTACATCTGGGTGCAATTAAAAAATAATAAAATATTAAAATTAATATAGAGCCCACTATAGGAAGATGTTGTACTGTCAATAAATGAGTGTAAAATCAAATTTACCATAGAAATTAAAATAATGATTTAGTAGCCATATTTAAATTTAATTAAAAATCACATAAAAAATTAATACTTACATTAAATTGTCCCTAAGATGACTTGGTAAGCCTAACCCTTATGGGCCTTCCCAAGAGCTAGCATAGTTGTCATCATTCAGTGAATGGGCTGGATAAACTACAGAATTCGGAGCGCTTATGGTGCGATTTGGCACAAGAGGAAATAAGGTGGAATACCAGAGATGGGACTTCATCCAAGGGCGAGGATGAAGAAAACTCTGTATTGGCTAGAAAAGCAAAGAAGGGAAAAGGGAAGAAATCCCAATCCAAACTAGAATCTAGTCAATGGGGCAAGAAGAAATATTTGTCCAAAATTAAATTCTTCTGTTTTCATGAATTCGGGCACTATGCCATGAAGTGTCCACACAAGAAGGCAAGCAAGAAGACCTCAAGAGGAGCAGTAGGTGAAGCTTTGGTTTCACAGCTAGAACTTGACGTTACCCTCATTACATGCATGGCCAACATAATGATAGGGAGTGTGTGGTACTTGGATTCAGGCGCATAGTTCCAAATAACGGGGAATAGAGACCTTTTCAATGGCTTGGTTGAGAAAGATTTGCATATGCACATCGAGAGTGAAGCGGAAAGGAGTTTTGAATCAAGCGCAAGTGGTAGGATTCCAAATAAGGGACATCATGCTAGATTTAGGGTCGGATGTAAACATCCTACCCAGGAAGACTTGGGAGGCAATGGGGAAGCCGCAACTAAAGTACTCACCAATTCAATTAAGAATGGAAAATCAGTGTTGCATATTGCCTATCAGAAGATTAGAAAATGTAGAGGTTGATGTAGCAGGGGTGAAAACGCACACTGAGTTTGAAGTAATTGACATTATGGGGGATAAAGATCCATATCTAGCACTCTTGGGGATTGACTAGGCATACGAAAACTATGTTGTCATAGATTTGAAGAAGGAGTTGATGATTTTTGAAGCAGATGGGCTAAGGGTGATCTAGCCGTTAGACCCCTACCAAGGATCCAAGTTTACAGAACCAACAGATGGCAGGGATGAACCAGGGGTGTTAGACCAGCTAGGGCCGACAACATAATTGGGGGTATTTGTGTGTTACAAAAAAATCCACACAACTACCATGTGTACTTGCCATCCCTAAAAATGATAATTATGTGAAGGGATGTAAATTTGATGAAGAGAAAGCCATTCAATCCAAGCATATAGATATCTAGTATCACCATTTACGAGATTTTGTGTAGAAGCGTACAATGTTGTTGCAATAAATTCTGACAGAGGAACAAGATGTTGACATTTTGACAAAGGACTAGTGAAGAGGGAAGTTTGAGTTCCACAGGTGAAGGATATGGGTGGTTGATAATCCCTTCTTATTGAGAGGGAGTGTTGAAAAATGCAGCAACAAATTTCCAGTTTGATTTTGCATTCATTAAATTGAGAAAATTCGAGTTTCCACATCAACAGACAACTTGGACAGCGTTAACTTGTGTGACATGGCTTGTGTCGCCCAGTTTATTCAGTAAAATAGAGTTGGAGGAGTTAGAGTTCAGTTCATCATGTGTGATTCCTAATTTGTAGCAATCAAGGTCAGTTATCTAAGATTGCTTTTAGTTAAACTAGTTCCAAATTTTGGAGGAACTAGTGGAAGGTCAGTTAAGCAGTGGGGCTTCAGTCAAACTCAATGATCATGTAGTTAACTGATCAATCAACACAAAATATCTAGTCCATGCAGAGAATTCGAGCTACCCAGTTGAGGTGGATATTCCAAGGCAGTGTAACATCAGTTGTAGACTAGTCTTGAGTGTACAAGTGTTGCATGCAGTTAGATGATCAACCTAAGGAATTGTGTAATTAAATTAGATGAATTTCTCAAATAATAGGGGCTAATTCCTCATGGAACAGTGCAAGGAAATAGGAGCTCAAGAAGGCATTGGTGGTTTTAGCAAATTTCTTTCCCCAGATAAAAATACTTGTTGCGTGTGTGTTAATTCTTCTTTCATGTCTAAGATATTTTCTCTAAATTATGAATTAATGTCCGTAGAGAAGTAGAGTAGATTTGTGTCTTGTGATTTTTATTAAAAATTCACGAGCAATTGCAAATTTACATCGTAATTTCTACATGGTACCAGAGTTGGATTCACATAAGAGTAGGAAATTCGAAGTTTATTTTTCAGAGGTTCGAATTTGAAGGTCGGTGTAGCAGGTTTCCTTTAGAGTTGAGAAGATGACCATCAATGCACTAAGGCTAGAGTATGCCTTGGAAGGCACCTCAAATTTCATTGCATGGAAGGACCGCATGGAGGAGTTTTGGATTACAATGGATTTCTTGAATATGTCAAGGCAGATATTCCAAGGCTTCCAATAACTAATGTCTAGAACCTTGCATAGTGGAAGAAAGTTGTAGCCAAGGCAAGGAGAACCATATTGGAGGGAGTATGAGATAATATTGTCTCGAATCTCCATAGAAAAGAAACTCCTTTCGATATGTGGAAATCACTCATGGAATGTTTCAAGAATAGTAGTGACCACGGGATGCTGGCGCTCAAGGATAAACTTAGAAGTATCAAGATGTAGAAGAATAACACTATACTGCAATATTTAAGTAGGTTCACACAATGTCATGATGAATTGGGCGGGGCTGATTTTACTATCCCTAAATATGACGTGGTAAGCCTATCCCTTCTAGATCTTCCCAAGAGCTAGCATAGTTGTCAAGATTCGGTGAACGGGAAGGAGAAATTATCGAATTGGGAGCGCTTATGGTATGATTTGGTACAAAAGGAAATAAGGTGGAATACCAGAGATGGGACTTCATCCAAGCGCGAGGATGAATAAAAATTTGCATTGGCTGGAAAGGAAAATAAGAGAAAAGAGAAGAAATCCCAATCCAAAAAAATTCCAGTCAAGGGGGCAAGAAGAGAGATTTGTCAAAAATTAAATGCTTCCATTGTCAGGAATTCGAGCTCTATGCCATGAAGCGTCCACACAAGAAGGAAGCAAGAAGACCTCAGGAGGAGTAGCAATTGAAGCTTTGGCTTCACAGTTCAAGTTTGACTTTACCCTCATTGCATGAATGGCCAACAGAGTGATAGGGAGCGTGTGGTACTTGGAATCCGGTGCGTCGTTCCACATGACGGGGAATAGAGACTTTTTAAGTGACCTGAAAGAGAAATATTTGCAGATGTACATTGAGATGGAGGATGACAGAAGGTATAGCATGACCGAGATTAGTACAATCACCTTGAAGAGCGAGTCAGGCACCCCCCTCAGGCTCAAGAATGTCATGTCCGTTCGGGGCCTAAAGAAAAATATTGTCTTGGTTGTAGTTTTGGAAGATCATGGTTATGATGTGATATTCAACAAAGGAAAGGCATTCCTGAGACGCATAGCCACGAGACAGGTGAAGCAAATCGGGGTTTGTGTTAAGAGCCTGTACAAGATAAACGTGGAGGATTGTTCTACTTTGAGTACAAAGGCAGAGAAGATGTTGAGCCATGATGTCGGTGAACTTTAGCATAGAATACTTGACCATTCGCATCATGGCACTTTGAAGATCATGCAACAGATAACCACATGCCTCCCCAAAGAAGCACTTGAGCAGCAGGATGTATGCAAAGGATGTATGGGGAAGTACACAAAATCCACATTTCATGATCGGGACAACAAAGCACATGCAGTCCTTGAAAGGATCCACTCTATTGTCTATGGACCTTTCTTGATAGCTTCCACTGTGAGGCACAAATATTTTTTCATTTTTATTGATGACTTATCACGGAAGTTTTGGATCTTCTTCATGCGAAAGAAAGATGAGACATTCTCCAAGTTTGTATAATTCAAGGAACTAGTTGAGAAAGAAACCGACAAGAAGGTTAAGGATCTCAGGAGAGATAATGGCGGTGAGTATGTGTTGAATAAATTTTAAAAAAAAATTGAAAGAGAAGGCATTCGACGAGAGTTGAAAGCACCCCACAAACCCACAATAGAATGGGGTGGCTAAGAGAATGAACCGTAGAAATGTGGGAGCAGCGAGGGCGATGTTGCATGATCAAGGCCAGCCTCTACATTTGTGGGCCGAGGCATGCAACATAGTAGTCTATTTGCAGAATCAAAGTCCTCGTCGAATTTTGCGCATGATTACACTGGAGGAGGATTTCTCAGGGAGAAAGTCGGTTGTGGCCCACTTCGGGATTTTTGGAGCATCTGTTTACTTCCATGTCTCCAAAGAATCAAGGAAGAAGCTAGAGTTGAGAGCATAATTGAAGGTATTTTTAGGTTACACGAAAAGTCCCCACAACTACCATGTGTACTTTCCATCCCTCAAAATGATAGTTATACGAAGGGATGTAAAATTTGACGAATATAGAGCCATGTAGTGCTCTCTTCAGTGGGAGCTTTAGATCCCACAAGAAGAGGAGATTTTAGCTCCAAAGGAGGAACCTTAGGAAGTTGTGGAGCAACTACAAGTTGAGGAGCAGAGAGTGGAAACATCCATTCAAGCACAACCATCTAGAGAAGGCAGGAAAATGACTAGGTAAGCTGAGATACTTGTGCAGGATGCAAGGGAGAATGTGGGTGCTCCTTCAGATCAACGCAAAAAGAGAATGTCACCAGATTGGTACACTGGATACATGGCTCTAATGATTGAGTTTGTAGAGACCAATCCATACTCTTTTGAGGTAGCAGTAGAGAAACCTATGTGGGTTGATGTTATGGTGGAGGAATATGAATCCATTGTAAAGAACAGTGTTTGGGATGTGGTCCCAAGACCATTAGACAAATCAGTGGTGTGTCCGAGATGGATCTTCAAGGTAAAGCATGCAATAGATGGAAGAATAGAAAAGTACAAGGCCATATTTGTGGCCAAGGGGTAGTCTCAAGTTGAGGGGGTTTACTATGAGGAGACCTTTTCTCATGTAGCAAGGTACTCATCATTTAGATCAATTCTTTCTCTGGTTGCACAAATGGGGTGGAAGATCCACTCGATGGATGTAAAAATAGCATTCCTCAAATGGAGTTATTGAGGAGGAGGTGTATATCGAGCAACCAAAATGCTTCGAGACTTTTGACTGGGAGTCTCATGTGTGCAGACTCAAGTGAGTGTTGTACAATCTAAATTAAGAACCTCGTGCATGGTACACCATGATTGATAACTCTGTCACCGGTTTGGGTTTCACCAAAAGTGAAGCTGGTGCAAACCTCTCTCATATCTTGGTAGAAGCTAAATTGTCGATTATTTTCTTATATGTTGATGACTTGATTTTAACTGGTGATGAGTAGATGATCAAATCTTGAAGGACATGGGTCTCATGCTCTACATCCTCGAATTGGAAGTATAGCAAGGCGGTGGGGAACTGTTTGTCTCTCAAGGAAAGTATGCCAATGAGATACTTCAGAGGTTTCATATGGATAGATGCAAACCCATGGAGACATCTCTAACGACCAACTAGAGGAAGGAGGATGCCACTTCAGGTGAGGAAGTGGATGCTACTATTTATCGACAATTGGTGGGCTTCACTAATGTATCTTGTGAACACACGACCATATATGTTCTATACAGTCAACTAGATGAACCAAACTATGGTTAGTCCAACCAAATTATTTTGGAGGGAAGCTAAGCATGTTCTACAGTACCTCAGAGGTACTACCCAGTTTTGACTATGGTACAGATGGATAGAGGGAATGAAGTTATGTGGATTCACAAATGTAGATTGGGCAGGGATTCCATTAGACTGAAACAGTACATCAGGTTGAATTTTCAGTATTGGGTTTGCAACGGTTTATTTGTACAACGGGAAGCAAATATTTGTGGCACTCAACCTGGAAGAAGAAAAATACATGGCTACCAATCAAGCAATATGTGAGGTGATTTCAATGAGAAAGATACTTGTTGGATTGTTTGGTAAACTGATGGATCCAATTATGATCTACTGTTATAATCAGAGTTGCATCAAGCTCTCTGAAAATCCTATTTTTCACGATCGATCCAAGCATATAGATATCTAGTATCACCATCTACGGGACTTTGTGTAGAGGCAGATAATGTTGTTAGAATACATTCTGATAGAGGAACAAGATGCTGACATATAGACAAATGCCTTGTCAAGCGGGAAGTTTGAGTTCCACATGTGCAGGAGAGGGGTGGTTGATAATCCCTTTCTTGTTTAGAGGGAGTAATGAAAAATGCAAGAAGAAATTCTCAATTTGATTTTTCCTTGATTAAATTGAGAAAATTTGAATTTCCACATCAACAGACAACTTGGATTATGTTAACTTGTGTGACATGGTTTGTGTCACCCAATTTACTCAGCAAATTCGAGTTGCAGTCCTTTAGAGTTCAGTTCAACATGTGTGATTGCTAACATTAGGGGAATTTTTAGGTCTAAAATGGGCCTCCTAAGAAAAATGTACAACCAAAATAAACTTTATAAGAAGCAATACAATTCAAAATAATGATGTCAACCATGGGGGATGATTCACCATTTTTGGAGTAAAAAAGTAAAAAGATTAAAAAATAATAAAATAATAAAACTACTTTTTCAACTCGAATTTTCAACTTATGTCCCTAATGTTTTACTAAAATTTCGAGTGGGAGTACTTGTTGGATACAAAATTTAATTCCTCATCCAAGGAGTACCCATGTTGCATACTTTTGATGGACCCTACTACACGAACAATGAGAAATACATGAAAAAATGTGATTGTAATCGCATTTTTTAATGTATTTCTCATTTTTTGTGTAGAATGGTCCATCAAAATTATGCAACAGGGTACTCCTTGGATGAGGAATCAAATTCTTCATCCAACGAGTGTTTCCACTCGAAATTTGAGTAAAGTTATAAGGAGATAAGTTGAAAATATGAGTTGAAACAATAGTTTTTCCTTTTTCCCTCTAAAATTTGATGATGTAATCTAATCTTATTTTATTATTTCCACTATTATTTTACAATTTCCTTAGGAGGCCCATTTTAGACCTCAAAATTCCCCTAATGTTTGTAGCAATCAAGGTGAGTTATCTCGGGTTGTTTTCAATTAAACTAGTTCCAAGTTTTGGAGGAACTAGTGGAAGGTCAGTTAAGCAGTGGGACTTCATTCAATCTCAACCATCATCTAGTTAACTGATCAATCAACCCAAAATAATTAGTTCATGAAGAGAATTCGAGTTACCCAATTGAGGTGGAGATTCCAAGGCAGTGTAACATCAATTGTAGACTAGTCTTGAGTGTACAGGTGTTGCATGCAGTTAGATGATCAGCCTAAAGAATTGTGCAATTCAATTAGATGAATTTCCTAAATAATAGGGGCTAATTCCTCAAGGAAAAGTGCAAAGAAATATGAGCTCAAGGAGAGGAAAACATTGACTAAGTATTGGTCAGAGGCCTTTAGTGAGCAGAGAGATATGTTATGCACTTGTAGGTGTGCTCAGTCGAGGAAAGAAATTGTAATACATATATATATTCATTTGGTTAATGCAAGAAAGCATTGGGGTTTTTAGTAGATTGATTTCCCCAAATAAAAATACTTGTTGCATGTGTGTTATTCCTTCTTGTATGCCTCAATATTTTGTTCTAAATTGTGAATTAATGTCCGCGGAGCAGTAGAGTAGGTTTGTGTCTTGTGATTTTGATTAAAACTTCATGAGCAGTTGCAAATATACATCGTAATTTCTACATATAAATATTCATTGGATATTCCATAGAGATTAAATCAAGGTTTTAATAACATTAATTGTGAAGTTTATATAATACAAATAGTATCATTAATATCCAACATAGATCTATTTTAACTAAGGGTTTATCGACCGATGAGAGGAATCAAATCTCTCAAGGTGAAAACATTTTCTCACTTTTGCACTCATAAAGAAGTTTGTGTCTCGGGAGATTTGATACCTCTCTACACTTGGTAAATCCATACATAATATGGATCTATCTTGGTTTAGGACCATAGGCGATTAAGATAGTTAAAAGATGTTAAGATGGATATATCCTGATTTAGGATCATAGGTGATTAAGATAGTTAAAAGGATTAAGCTAACACAATCATGTATTTTAAATTGTTTGAAAATGGTAAATGTCAATAGACATCAAGCCATGATAAACATCAAAACAATTACTTCATCATACCTATCACTTTGATAAGATAAAAAAACAAAAAAACAAAAAAAAAACAAAAACCCAACTTACCAAGGAAATTCTTAGTATGCCAATATCATGTCTTATCAATACTACATGTAAATAAAACCATAGCTCCTTTCATATGACACTTATTAATATAACATTTTTTTAATTAATCAATTTAATTAAAAGGATAAAAATAGCACAACTACTTTGGAGATAAATCGTAACCTTCAATTTGTGAATCACACTAAAAATATGTTGGAATATTCGGTGGAGGTTAATTCACCTATTAATTAATTATAACTATGGAAGCCATATTCCAAAACTAAAAATAAAAAATAAAATAAAAATAAAGTCAAAAAAATAAAAAGTAATTTATTAGATTAATTATAATTTTAAGATCTTATTACAGATAATTAAGGGTTGTGTGTGATTAGGTTAGTTAGGAGGTTTTAGATGTGTGTTTACTAACAAATATAATAAGAAAACAAACTAATTAACTAGGGTTAATTATTTCACAATTCATTTAGTGGGTTAGAAAAAATGATGGAAGTATAAAAAGAGAAGAATGATTATAAGTCACAAATTATATGTAATATAAATAATTAGTTTATATATATATATATATATATATATATATATATATATATCTGAAAGATAAAATCAAAGAAGTATGTTTAATAAATATAGTGGTTTCCCTTAAAGGTCATTATAACTCTATTACCTTAGCTATGTCGGAATCTCCCTTGAAGTTTTAGGGTGGAAACTTATGAAGCATGAATAAAGTCATCCCAATGAAGATCCTTTAGGATGATTCAATTAAACCTATGATATTTCAATCATGTTGACCAAAGGAGTCCTTATAAAGGTGCTAAAGATGACATGTGTATGCAACCAAAATGTGACTTAGAGATCGTCTTGATACCACAAAGGAACCTACGGTATGGCCAATACCAATATATCAAGAAACTTTTAAGGATTGTCTCATGTTTTCTCTATAAATAACAAGTCCCAAATAGGTTTAGGTGGTTATGGACCTAATTTAAGGCATCCTAAGTGACCATGTACTTGGGTGGAGGGGTAGTTATGCCCCTAATTGTACTGACGAAGTTAGGTAATGAACTAAATGGGTTCCCCAGGGGGTCAAAATAAGTCAAACAAATGACTAAAGGGGGTTGAGAAAGTAAGGAAGCCACCTAAGTGTTAGGCATTTGATATGATATAATGGGTTAATAGGTTGAAACCAAAGACAAAGAGAGAAAACCATTGTATATAATCTAAACATAACCTAAGGTATAACAATAAAATCTACAAAATGGAAGAGATCAAAATAGATTTCTTAGTTTTCTTATGAGATAAATGTTTTTTTTTATAATTTTATATATATCCAATTATCTTTATTAATGGAAAAAATAAATTCTCACTCTAATGATGCATGTCACTCAAAATTGGAAAATAAAATGATATGTTCATGCATGTATCTCAAGGGTGGAAAGGGATGGTTTTAACTAGATACTCAGGATACACATCAATACTAATATTTAATTCATAACAATCTCATAGCAATCTATGCCCTCGTGGGAGGAGCATCCCTTATCCTTTAAGCTAGTTAGACGAGTTAGCTAACAACTCCTTAATAGATGTCCTTCTTAAGTTTTTTTTTTTATAGAGGGCACCCTTGCTTCATATTAATTTTTCCTAATTTATGTCAAAATTGTCCTTTATTTTCTCTCGCAATTGAGACTAGTTGTACTGAATGTGAGAAAAGATGGAAATACATCTTAAATTGATACACGTGTACGTAGAATTTAATATGGAACTATGAAAGTTGAAATGAGGATTAAGGCAATGTCAAAAGGTTGAATATGTTGGGATGTGTCTACTATGCAAGTGTGGGAATAACCCACTACACTTATTGATTGGAAGCACGAAGTGAATTTGAATTGCTTGGTGTGCGCTATAAATGTTGGTATTAATGGATTCATAACTAAGAAGGTTAGTACCATGTTTCCCAGTGTAAGTTGGTGTTAATGGTAGCTCATATAAAATATGAAAATTGAACTACTCACAAGAATATCGATTATATAATCTCATAAATGTATAAGGAATAAGACGACACAAAATTCAAAGATTTCCCCCTCAACTACAATGTACCCACCTTACATATGCTCCTTGAATTCAACTAGTTTGTATCAATGAGCATATATTTCAATCATTGAATTACACATTTCATTTGGATAGGAACATTGTTTTCAAATGTCAAGATGTGTGCATTTTATTCTATTTATTAATGTTGTTAATTAGAATGTGGCCCGATTTTAAACCTATAGGAAAGACCTTTGGGCAGTTGAAGAAAGTGAGATAGTTGTTCTTGTTAAGAATGACAACAATGATTATGAATTTTGAGAGATCTTCTGGTAAAAATAACATAAAGAAACAATGATTTTGTAAATGTGTTTTTTTATATTAATTAAACGATTGTATAACAATAGGAAGTTATGTAACAATGTCTTCCTATTAAAATGATGTTGCTTGAGAGGAATATTGTATTGTTAGAGAGTCATTGTTGACATTGAATAATAAAGCATTCCAATTCCTTACCTCGTGGAGGTTTCCTTGACACACTATCAGGGTTTTACCATGTAAAATTATGTGTCTTTCTGTACGAATTTAGTTTCTTGGTCTTGTGTGTATTTTTGTTTCTTAATTAAATTACGAGCTCAAAATACAACAAATGGTATTAGAGCTTTGTGGTTGTGAAATGTCATGACATAAAATTTCTTATAATTGTCAAAGAATAAGTGAAAATGAAGCCACAAGTGCCAAGGTAAAGTTAGTCCAGTTAGAAGTTTCCTCTGACCATGATAAACCAGAGAAGAGCCCACGTAGAAACCATCAATTATAGAAGAGGACATCATCTGATGTAGAACCATGTATTGTCAACGAAAGTCGGGGTTTGTGGATAGCTGCCAAGGGAATATCATGCATAGAGAAAGTTCGCTTCTATTTTGACTAATTGCCAAGGGAATCTTGTGCAAAGAGAAAGGTCACTACCATTTTGTCTAGCCTCCAAGGAATCCACCATTTTTGGTTTGGTCTTGGTTAGACGCACTACAAAAGAAATCAAATCCCATATTTATTGAGCTAATGAAGGAAATTTGTAGCCAGTGAAAAATAAAATTGTAGCTATAAATAGTAGTGATTCGATATGGTGAAAGAAAGGTTGCCATTTTTCTTGGGGCTCACATGGAAGAAACGCCGCAATTTTTTTGAGTCTGCATAGAAACCCTAACCGAGTAATTTTCTATTAAAAAAATCCTAGCAGAATTCAATTTTAATATTGTATCTTTGAAGAGTTTCTAAAGGAAGAAAAAGAAATTATTTAGAAGTTAGGTTTTTCTTGAAGAAAAAAAACCCTTGGAAGTTTACGTGGGAAGAAGAAATTAACAACAGATTTAGCAGTTAAAAAGAAAGCACAATTGTAAAATTCTGAAATAAATATTTTTTCAAAAAACCCTAGTTAAAGAATTCAAACCAAGAACTTCGAAAAAACCTAGTAATTTTTTTAAGTAAAAGGAGCTTGTGTAGAAAGAAAATGGAAAAAATTACAAATGCCAAGTTTGAGGTGGAGAAATTCACTAGAAAAAACAATTTTGCATTGTTGAAACTAAAGGTACAAGATTTTTTTTGCAAAAAGGATTGCACAAAGCATTAGATGGCGTAAGAAAGAGACCTATTAGCATGACATATTTGGAATGGGCGGACTTGGATGCCTGAGCTATCTGTACCATTAGGTTGTGCCTATCGAATGATGTTCTCTTCAACATTGTTGAAGAAACCTCAGCAACAGGTCTGTGGGGTAAATTGGAAACTTTATACATGACCAAGTCTCTAACCAACATAATTTACTTGAAGAAGTAGTTGTATAGCCTATGAATGAAGGAGGGAACTAAAATTGGGGATCACCAAAACTTATTTAATAACCTTATTTTCCCGTTGAATAATATGGAGGTCAAATTTGAGGAAGAAGATAAAGCCATTACTTTGTTATGCTCCTTCCCCAAGTCTTGGGACCATTTTGTGACTTCTATCAGTTTAAACACAACTGAATATCTAGAATTCAATTCTAATGTGGGAGCTTTGTTCTCTGAAGAAGTACGGAGGAGGTTTAGCATTGTAACTTCCATGCCAAAAACTATGGTAGCCAAAGGCCAGTCCAGGGAGAGAGGATAAAAATCAAGAAGTTCTTCCAGATCAAAGTCAAGAGGCAAGAAGTGTAAAGCAAAATGTTGGTTTTGCAACAAAATAGGGCATCTTAAGAAGGATTGTTGGAAAAGACAAGAGTCTGGTGAAAACCCAAAGAAGGAAGCAAATCAAGTCGAGCCAGGTATGATGGATGAGGTTTTTTTTGTTGAAGAGGTATGATAGGTGAATTTTTGTCTAGCTGCAATGTTTCTAAGTGTTTTGAAGATTAGTTGTTAGATTTTTTCTCTTCTCATCACATGAGTCTACACAGAAACTAGTCCACTTCATAGCAAGATGTGAATGGTAGTTCTATGTTTATGGGTAATAATGTATCTTGTCAAATTGTTTGTGTGGGAAATGTCAAAATAAAAATTTATGATGGTATGATTAAAACATTGATTGACGTTAGACATGTACCTAACTTGAAGAATAATTTGATTTCTTTGGGAATATTGGATTCAAAGGGTTACGAATTCATAGGTCAAGGCGGAGCGGTGAGAGTTTCAAAGG
Organism: Pinus taeda; assembly: GCA_000404065.3. Lineage (NCBI taxonomy): Eukaryota > Viridiplantae > Streptophyta > Pinopsida > Pinales > Pinaceae > Pinus > Pinus taeda. Next base: position 14,805 of record APFE030766819.1, on the reverse strand, counting down.
GCGCTCTGGTTGTTATAAAGGCAGAAAGGATTACAAAACTTTACAAACTAAGGAAGTAATTAGGGCAATGAGGTATTGAATGTATCTGAGGTGGGAGAAATTATTGATTGCATATGGTATCAGTGGCTGGGTCACATGACCAAGAAGGGCCTTCAGGTATAGATGAATCACAAACTGATTCCTAATTTGAAATCATTGAGTTTGGATTTTGTAGACATTGTATATATCGAAAATAATGTAGACAAAAAATTAAAGTTGGAATTCATGATAATAAAGGAGTTTTGGATTATAATTATTTTTATCTCTAGGGACCATCTCCTACAGTGTCTTATGGAGGTGTGTCGTGTTTTGTAACATGTATTGATGAGTACTACGGATAAGTTTGGGTTTATATGTTAAAAATAAAGGATGATGTATCTAATTATTTTAAATAATTTAAAGTTATGGTGGAAAAGAAAATAGGAAATACAATTAAATATTTAAGAACTGAAAATGGCAGTGAATTTACTTCCTTAGAATTTGAACAATATTGCAAGGATGAAGGGATTGTTAGACCAAAAATTGTTGCCTATACTCCTCAACAAAATAGTGTTGTTGGACGTATGAACTTGACGCTTATGGAAAGAGATAGAAGCATGATCATCAATTCTAATTTGAAGGAGTTGTGGGCAAAAGTAGTATGCATTGCTTGTAATTTGGTAAATAGATCACCTGCAGTTGCTATTAATTATAAAATTCCTGAAGAAGTTTAGTCGGTCAGTGTTCTAATTATTCATATTTAAGAATTTTTTGTTCTAATTCGTATGCTCTTACTCCAAATAATGAATGTTCTAAGTTAGACCCAAAAGAAAAATGTTATGTCTTTGTTGGGTATGATGATGTTGTCAAAGGATACAAGTTGTGGGATCCTTCTACGCGTAAGAGCGTCACTAGCAGAGACATAACATTTGATGAATATTCTCTTCTAAAAATAGATGTTGAAAAAGTTGAATAGGAACAAGTATCACAAAATCAAGAAATTCAATTAGAGACTCAACCTTTTTTGGAAAGTCGAAAGGAGGAAGAATCTTCTGAAGAAAAAGACAAATAAGATATAAAGTGTAGAAGTTCAACAACCAGCCACTCTTATGAGGTCTACAAGGGAAATAAGAGCACCCATGAGGTATGAAGATTATGCTTCATATGTAGCTTTGATTATTGAGGCTGGGGAACCTTCTCGTTATGAGGAAACAATGGATGATGCAGATAGTGAAAAATGGAAGAAGGTTATGGACAAGGAAATGGATTTCTTAGCCAAGAACAAAACTTGGGATCTTCTAGAACTTCCTAAAGGGAGAAGTGTAGTTAGATGTAAATGGGTCTTCAAATTGAAGAGAAATGTTGATGGAAATACTAAAAGATATAAGGCAAAGATGGTAGCAAAAGGGTACTCTCATATAGAAGGTATTGAATTTCATGAGATTTTTTCGCCAGTTGTAAAACTTGCTTCTATATATATGGTGTTCGCAATAACTGCATTGCATGACCTTGAGTTAGAATAGTTAGATGTTAAAACAAATTTTCACATGGAGATTTGGGTGAGGAGATCTATGTGGAACAACCAAAAGGTTTTGTACAACATCGCAACAAGAGATTAGTATGCAAGCTCGGGAAATCATTGATGGCCCGAGACAATCACCCAAACAATGGCACAAAAAGTTTGACTCCTTCACGGCGAGCCAAATATTCACTACAAGTGAATATGATCATTGTATGTATTTTAAAACTTTCAATGGTATATTCATTATCTTGGTTTCGTATGTTGATAATATGCTTACTAAAAGAAAAAGCATGGAAGAGATCAATAGGTTAAAATATAAGCTTGCTAGGATGTTCAATATGAAGGATCTTGGAATTGAAAAACAGAGCTTGGGCATGGAGATACATCAAGACAAGAAAAAGTGAAATATTTGGTTATCACGACATAATTATGTGGAGAAAATACTTGCAAAGTTCGGTATGAACAATGTGAAACCTATTAATGTTTCTTTAGCTTCCCATTTTAATATTTCTTTGGGTTTAAGTCCTAGAAATGATGAAGAAAAGGAATATATGTCTCATGTACCATATGAAAATGTAGTAGGAAACTTAATGTATGTGATGATCTATACAAGACCTGACATTTTACATGTGGTTGGAGTTGTCATCAGGTTCATTCCAAATCTAGAAAAACAACATTGGCAAATAGTAAAATGTGTGCTTCGATATTTGAGAGGCACAAGTGACCATTGTATCATCTTTAATGGTTTTGGTGATTCACTCTATGGACATGTTGATCAAAATCATGTTGGTGACATGAAAAATAGGATATATAATAAATGATGTCTTTACTCTTACAGGTGGAGCGATTAGTTGGATGTCAAATTTTCATGAAATAGTTGCTTTATACACTACTGAAGCAGAATATATAGCTTCTTCACATGCTTGTAAAGAGGAAATCTAGTTGAAGGGTCTATTGGGTAAGCTTGGAAGGATACAAGAGAAAGTGAATGTGTTCTATAACAGTCACTATTGGAAACAATGATAATACTGAGAAGGCGGGTGAATCAGTGTTAAGGGTAATTTTAAACTTTTATGCCTATTTACTTTTCTTATTCAAGCTTGGCACCCATCCATATAATCAATAGCAATATGTAATATGGAAGCAACATGAAATCAACATACAATAATACACACCATGAGTATCATACACATGAGACACAGGGTTTTTAAGCGGAAATTTTTTTGGCAAAAAACCACCAAATCTTGTCCCTCTTTTTGTAGACAAATGTCCACCTTACCGGAAGCACCATGTGAAGCACCAACCTCAAGGATTTTTTGCAAGCACCAACTGGCATCTCCTTAGATTTTTGCAAGACAACATGCAAGAGGCACCAACCCCTAAGCCTTCTCAAGCACCCACTAGAGATGGAAGCACCAACTTCCTGTATGTAGGCACCAACCCACACTCAAATAGGAATTGAATGTTCTTTGTAATTTGGTAGCCACTCTACCTGATAACAACTTTGTTTTCTCTGCTCACACTACTCACTCTGCAGCAACCCACTAATATTCCCAACATCAGTCTCTCATCGCAGTCCAAATAAATATGTTCTCTACTCTTCATCGACATGCACTCAACTCTCAGGCTTTTTCTCTCCACAACACACACACAATTGTCGGCCTTATTTCTCTGCACAGGCGCCTTAGACCTTTCTCATACAACATAGGAAAATACAACCTTGCTCACACATCACACACAAATACATCCTTGCTCACACGGCACAAAAAACTTTGGCCTTGCTCACAGAACGCACAGGAAACTTTTGCCTTACACACAACAATGCAGCTCTCCGGGTCTATTACCTCTTCATAGGTACTCATGGCATTTCTCTACAGAACAAACTCCCTCTCAACCTTACACAACAGTGCACACACTCAGAGATTTTCCGCTTAGCTCTCTTGCAACTATGTTTCTTTCCCCCACTTTTCTCATCTAAGCTCCTTGGTTTTGTTCCTTTGCTGGTCCCCGATCAATTCTACCACTTTTTCCTGCATTCAAACTTCGCGAGTGTACCTCAGCATGGCTCTTCCATTCTACTGCTACATATGCCTTCGTCTCTGCCACTACATTAACCATGAGAATGGGCACATGACTACTTCTCCATACTATGAATGAATTCTCAGTCCACCTACACACTCCAACCAGGCACAGTCCTCTCTATGTGCAACTCTCCTATCACTAAGGCTCTCCATGCTTATTCATGGTTTCGCACAGTATTGGTTGTACTTTGGCATGGCTTCTTTGTGGACTTAGGCATGGCCTTCCTTGTCGCTACTACGTTTCCTGTCAGTTTCCTATCATAGTGTAGAAAATAGAGATTGACCTTGCAGTCCTTCATCACCTTACTACATTGAGCTCCATGCTGAGAAATTAATTCCCAAGTGACATGCACACTTCTTCACGAGTCCCATATATCCATTTGACTCACTGAAGACGTGCATCAGAGCGCATAGATGGATTGTCTCACCTCAAGGCAGACCCAACACTCTTTCCACAAGATCGTGGTCCTTGCTGCGTTGACCCAACGATCTCTAGGAGTTTCCATTACTCCTGAGACCAAATCCTATGTTCCTAGATTCAACTTCGCAATTGCCAACCCATACGCCTTTAACTCTATGTACTATGCTATTAGAGAAATTCCATATCATAACTTCACAGTAGTGCAATGTTCCTGTCAGGGGCAAATCTTCCTGTGTTATGCTCTGCATGCTTGGCTCTATGGATTGACATGACCAAGAGCCCACCCAATATCGGAATCTCCCTCCATCTGAACTTTTCAACAACCAACTGTTATAAATTTATGTCATAATCCTCTGAACTCCAAGCTCCTTCTGCTTAGCCCTTACCACGCTTCTCACCATAGGGCTGTTGCTTGTGACTTTCCACTTAGCATTAAGGTGATAAACCTTCAACTCCTTTCGATGGCCATTCTTCCTTTTTCAACTGCTCTATGCCCTTTTTTCTTTGACCTCTCACGACCATGCGTCAACCCATTATCGGAAGCCCTTATATATCGAAACTTTTCCAAAATCCAACCGTTCTAAAGTTCAAAGGTCTTCAACCTCTGATTGCTAACTTCCAATATGATGTCATCACTCCACATGGCGACTCCTTAGTGGAGAAACGTGTCACGTGGTTCTGGCCCATTAACCTACCTAATAAGGTTGAATATGCCTGCCATGTGTCCTGTCGTACTGCCACATCATGCTAACGTCAACTTCCAGTGTACCTTATCAGAGACAATTAGATGCTGTCAAGTGTCCTTATCAAAGCCAACTAGACCCTACCATGTATCCTTATCGGAGCCAATCACATGCAGACATGTGTCTTTCTATAAGGGAGAGAGAGGAGGACCTGTCAACCTTGGTTTTTCACCGAAATCCTTTGTTAATTCTCTTTTGGAATTCCTCAGTGCTTTTAAAGGCGTATCGACACTTTATCAATATCGCAACATTTTAAAGGTTCCTCAATTGAAAAAATTCTTATATTGTGATCTCTGATATGTCGATGTTCTGATATGCCGATCTCCAGGATTTTGATATCCTCCAACCTCCGATACAGCCAACTCCGATGTATCGCATATCTGGTATTCTGATATCGCCGCTATGTTGACCTCCAACATTCCAATGCGTTGATATGCTAATCTTCGGGGTCGCGATCTCCTGATGTGCCAATGCACTGACCTCCGATCTCCCGATGTGATAATATTATGGACCTTGACATTATGATCTCTAATATGTCATTACATTGATTTTCCAATCTCTGATATCCTGGGCATTTGATATTCCAACCTTCTTAGGAATTCAAGTCCTTGATCATCGACAAGCCATAACGTTTGATCCAACAGTCCATTTTTGGACTTCTACATATCGTTGGAAAGATCTTCCATAGAACTTTCCATTGGAGAGGGTTTTATGTAGGTTTTGAGCCCATATCCTACCTCTAAGATGGCTCCAAACTATCTACTATTGTTCTTCTCCTTAACTCTCCGGACAACTGAAATCACAACCACTAAGCTGATCCTATACATTAAGCCTGCAACTACCATGGACTTCCATGTGGTCCATCATTGTAATCATAATTTTATGGCTTCTCCAATAAGCCTGCCACTGTGATGATTTTCTTTATAAAGCCTGCAACTATCATGAGATTCCTCTTGGGCCATCACTTCTAACATCTGTTATGATAAGCATCCAAGCTAGTGTAGTTGAAATCAATGCCAACACTCCTGCCAATAGTTAGGCAATTCCAACTACCCAACACATCTCCCCAACATGGTTGTTGTCATCAATGCCAACACCCTTGCAGATGCCTTCTCTAGGCCATTGGCCATCCAGGCAATGTCAACTGTCCAACAATCCCCCCCTTTGGCATTGATGGTAACACCCCATCTTTCTCTTCATGTGATGGCCAAACCTCATGCTTCTTCAACACATCTCATTGCATGAGACACCAATGGCCTACTTTCTTCTGCATAGGCCATCACAGCTTCTCAACAACTTCTCTCCCCATGTAATCACTTGGATGTGAAGACCAGAGTCTAGCTATTGAGATGTACATTCTGCTTTGCAAACATCTCTACCAGGACTGTCACTGTTGCTACTCCATAAACAAGACATATTTGATATGCTCCCCCTAAACATATACTACCTCTGATTTGAATGCCTCTAGTTTTGGACACCTTATGGTTGTTTCCTGAGCACTCTCTCCACTAATGCATCTTTTGTATAAAAAAGATTGATACCCATTAAACTTCTCATGGTATTGTTGTTGTTGCAAATACCAATTATTGATGATGCATTTCGGCTCGCACTTATTCGTTGTTGTTTCTGCTTCTAAGGTTGTGATCACATTACTTGAGCATCTCCACTTTTCCCCTTGATATCATACTCATACAATAGGGACTGCTTTTCAACTAATACCAATTGGTCCAAAGGAAATGATACAAACGGAACAATGTACCATGCAAACTCTAATATTTCTTTCTCAAAAAGAAATGTCCATTTGCACGCAAGGTTACTTAACATTAGCCCAACACAACCAATTGACATAGCAATACCATTTGAGGGTTATGGGACATGAAAATATTACACCAATTATGTTTCATGAACACAAGACTGCTATGCATAGTCAAACTCACAACTTAAATGAAATAAGGGTGTTTCAACACAAATGAAAACCTTCCATTTGCTTGGCAATCTCCCTTTCTGAGGCTTCCCATTGTAGCATGTTATTTCTTATTAAAGCAACTCCCCCCTGAGCCAATGCTCCTTTATCTCCCGCAACAACTTTCTTGCCTCTATGTGGGGACTAATCTTATGCACCTGACTTGACGGTGAGCTTCATGTCATTCCACACTTCCATTGCATCCCATCTTCTTCCCACAACATAATATATTGTTGTGTACTCCTCATGTTGGCTACACTCCTCCTTTTCAATGTTGATACATTCAATAATACAATTCATTCTTGTAATCAGCAAGAAAAACAACCATACCTTCATCAATCACATGCACCTTTTTGTTTATTCTTTTTGGCTTCCTACATCTGACTTATTCGACCTCCATTAAGGCCATTATTTTCCTTCATTGTAAAGAAACAAAGGATCTACTCCCTTTGAGAAGCTCATCCTCCTTCTTCCTCCAAATCTTCAATGGTCGAGTCATGACAGAAGCATTACTCTCCATTTTCTTCTTTGCCCCTGTTTTGGCTTCTTCTCAGCTACGCATGGGTATAGGAAACTTTTCTTTGAACTCCTCTTTCTTTACCCAAATCCACTTGGAGCCTTTTTGTCTTACAGAGGGGTCCATCACATGGGTAAGAGGATCATTCTTCTGATTTCTTCCTCCTCTTCTCATCTTTCTCTTTTGACACAAAGCACTAAAGACATTCTTGGCTTCATTTCGTTGAATCGCCAGGAATGTATGCTTCAACTTCCCATGCCCAGGGAAAATTTTAAAGATGGAAAATTATCTTGAAGTTTAAAAACATTGGGGAATCTCACTAGTCCCTAATATGCAAACTATAAAATGTTTATTGATATATTTGTAAACTTATTCAGATTTTTAATGGTTTTATATATAGTCTTTATATAATGTTAGTGATTTTTAAAGTAACATAATTTTAAATTGTAAAATTTGGACGAACAATTTTTATAAAAAATGGAAATTGGCAAACTTTTTTTGTGGAAAAATCACTAAAAATTAGCCCACCTACAAATATTAGTGATCCAGGTGGATATTGGTGGCCACCCGCCAATTCCACTTGGACCCCCACCATTGTTTCTTTCATTTTTTCAGTTTCCTTAATTGTAGCACAGTTTACTATTTTTAGTAGTTTTTTGGGTCCTGAACTTTCGGAACCGTTTTGAGGCCCTAAATGAAGTTTTTTGGCAAAATTGGGAGCAACATGGGTCAATGGATCAATGTTTCTCTTCGCAAAGTTGAATTCCTCAGATAGATCTTTCTAACGAGGTATTATGCATATCAAACGGAGATCATATGCCAAAGTTACAACCATGGGAAGTTGATGTACCAATTTACCCAAAACAAGGCCCATAGTTTGGTGCTTCACCTCCTAGGGTTATGTTTTTGGATGTTTAGGGTTTTCCATTATTTCTCAACAATAAATAGGCCTTTGAGCCTCATTGTAAGACAGTTCAAAGGCATGTAGCTTCCACATCTCTTCTCAGAGAAAAGCTACCATTGCCCTAGCTAGTTTATTTCCATTTCTGTTTGTAAGCATATTTCAGTATTTTACAATAATGAAATGAAGTATTGTTTCTGGTGCATCTTTGTATGTATGGTTATATCTGTAATTTGTTGTGTTTCTGTTTAAATCTACATCAGTGGTATCAGAGCGTTCTGCTCTTTCTTTCTCTTTCTTTGCATGTCCCCAACGAGGTCAGGATATAAGGAGTTAGGGCTTGAACTGGTCGAACCTTTGCAGGACCAACCTCGCAAATTCTGACGGCCTCCAATGGTGGATGAAAAGAAATATGAGCGGGCAGGAGATCCTATCAAAATCTTACTCGAAGAGGCCTCAAGCGACAAAGGAACGTGATGATGGAAAAATTTGCCTAGATCCTTTAGTGGTTACTCAGGGGCAACACATCTACTTCCAGCAGCTACTCTGGAAGCGCCACACCCTTTAAGGTACAAGTTAACTTTGACATTCCCATATTTTAGGGTTAGATAGATGCAGATGCCACAGATAAATGGTTAAATCTGTTAAAAGGGTATTTTTCTGTTCATGATTTTTTCGGCCGGGAAAAGATTACTTTCACTCTTATCAAAGTTTCCCCCCACATCAAGGACTAGTGGGAAACCTACTGCGAGCAAACGGATGAAAGTACGACCTCATTGTTTTCAACCGCACCCACTTGGAATTCATTCTGAGCTTCCATCAAGGAGCAGTACTACCCTGTCAGAAGCTATGAAGATCAATACATAAAGTTGACCACGCTGCGGTAGGGAAGGGATGAAGACATGCGGGAATTTATCAATATTTTCCATACCCTTTGCAAAAAGTTGGGTATCAAGGATTCATAGCAACATTTGGTACTCAAATATTGCGGCTTCCTGCAAAGGTACATCCAGGACGAAATAGAATTCCTGAACATCTCCTCGCTCGGCACGGCATACCGATATGCCATCAAGATCGAGAAAAAGTTTAAACAGAAGAAGCAAGAATTTGGATCAATGAATCTGAAGCAAGGGAAAGGTGCCCCCAAACCGTAGAAAAAAGTACAAAACCAAGGTAGGGCGGCCCAAAACAACCCGCCAAAGCTGCAAGCAAAGAACAGCACGACGAAGCCGAAAAAGGACACGGAAAGTGGTGTGAATTCCATAAGAGCTCCACTCACAACACAAGTGAGTGTCGAGCCAAGCAGTCACTTGTTGTAGGTCTGATACCACTTGTTATAGATCTAACCCGGAAATATTATAGATCTGATATGAAAATATAAGACAATGCAAATAAACCCAGAAATAATATGAAATGATTCTTTATTGATCAAA
>APFE030766787.1:85419-189414 GCA_000404065.3 Pinus taeda | reverse complement strand
TAAAACTGTATTATTATTTTTATTTTATATATTTATAAATATTTTAATGGGTTATCTAAAATTTGATGTTTTGGAAGTTTTGATTGGAATTTTACAAATCTTTGTTTCAATGAACATTTTTCATGAAATAAAAATAGTGCATGTATTGAAAATAATTGTTTCATTGAACATGAAAGAAAATTCGAACATATATTCATTACTGAAAGTCATGTTTATATATTATTCCATAAGCATGATTTCCAAAATTAAATGGATCATCCCTCAAAAAGTGAGAACATATGAAGCATATGAAACATATGCCTCATATCAACGACACAACAGATAGAAAGTTAAAACAAAAACACTATATAAAGAGTTCTTAAAATCTGGCAAATAAAGTAGCAATATCAAACACTGTATAGATTGTGCCTGTGACCTTTGACATACCATGCCTTTGCCTAGATATACCATGATTTACAAATTTATGACACCAAAATTATTCAACGTGTGATTTTGATCATAGAAGTTATCAAACCATTTCAACAAAAAATAAAAAAGGTACATCTAACGCTAGAGCCATTTTTTTCAAATTGAAATATTCTAATGGCTATACTAACAAAGGCAATCAATACATATATTCAAGAAATCTCATGATAAATGAAGTTTACTTCTTTCTGCTACCACTACCATTTTCAATCAAAAGGGTTCCTCCAATTCATCTTGAAGGAAACCCTTGAAAGAAACACTAGGTAGAGAAAATGAAGGCTATGAAAGATTGTGCACCTATCTTAGTGGATAGAAGTTGAGAGAAGCCCCTTCAAATGGCTCCAGTAATTCTTCCAACAATCGAGTAAGCCTTCAACAATTCCAACCCAAGCACTAAGAAATGCATGCATCCATAGAGCCTTTGCTTACAATAGATGGAATGGTGATGAATAACAAGTACAATAAATATTTAATGACAATTTGAAACCCTCTAAGTTGTTATTATTCCTCCACGTTACAATCCCAGATGGAGTGGTTGAGTTATTCTATTATTCCTCTAGGTTACAATGCAAGATGGAGTGGTAGATTTATTATTAAGAGCATGAAATGGTGAAATTGATGGACAATTTAATGGAAACACAGACACCTATTTTTTGGGGTTATTATTAACAACATGAAAGGGTGAAATTGATGTACAATTTAATGAAACTACTCACACCTGTTATTTCACATTGGACACACATTACCAATGGTTTGAAATGGATGATCATATTATTAGGAGATAAACCTTTCCACTACTATGACAAGTGTATGTGTAAGGTGTGTGTGACATTTTGTAGTCTTCCCATTATGGTTAGTGCTCATAGGTTTCAATTAACCAATGATAAAAATAACATTACTCAAAATATGAACAATTATTTGATTTCTAAGAAAATATGAACAATTATAACATTACACTAATCGTTAAAATAATTATGATATTTCACGTAGTTCTCAATTTCATACAATGCTCCCTTTAAAGAAATTTGACCTTTTAAAATAAGCAATCCATCCCTTTTCTTCATTGGTCCATGTAGAGTGATGTCATTGTTGCATAAGAAATCTCAAACGTAATTCTTTTGGTGGGAAATTTTTAGGTTTAAATGGTATATATTTAATCATAATAATTATAATTTACAAATAAATCGATGAAATTCTTTTTTCAAAGTTTATAATTTTGCAATAAAGTTATTTAAATTTTAAAATACGTTATCTATAATTAGATAGGTGAACTATTGTTTAATTATCTTTTATATACCTGATTTTTGATTTTTTTTGAGTTGAGAGTTGATGTTAAACTTAGGACTACTAAGGGTTGGTTGGAAGAAATTAAATTCTATATAGGAGCCAAGTAAGGGTGTCCCTTGTAGTTTTTTTATTGGCATATATATTGATAAGCCAGAAGAATGTCCCGAAGATGTAGGTTGTGTCGGCCCCAATGCTATTATTCTTTTGGAAAGGAGATATTAATACATTTCCAAATAACTAATAATCCTCCAATTTGTTTGCTCCAAGATGAATATGACTGTTAATAATAGAAAAATTAAATTCATGATAATTAAATCCAAAAAAAATATACTATACTTTCGTATTTAAATTTTAAATTGGTAAATAAATATTTCATCACTATCACTATCACTATCCCTCTTATCACTCAAAATTTTTAAATAATTAATAATTGTTAGACCAGGAGGTAACTCCTCAAAACAAATCATAATATTCATTCAAGTTGATCATTATTATATACATGAGGGAGAGACTATTCATTCCATCTCCCGGTGACTTTTCATCTTTTCTATTATTTATTTACATTAATTTCATTTGTTCACCCAGTCCCTATGATTAGGTGTCAACATTCCCCCCCTTAATCTGAAGGGATGTTGGTGAGTCCAAGCATCGTTATGAATCTTTCAAGTTTTTATCTCCCAAGCACTTTGGTGAAGGTGTTTGCAATTTTCTTTTAGTGGAATAGTGGTGGAGATGGATTGTTTTGGCCTCAACATGATGTCGAATAAGATGATATTTAGTATTGATGTGCTTCATTTGATCATGGAACTTTGGGTTCTTGGCCAACTTTATTGTCGAGGCATTGTCGATCATGAGTGGAGTCGATTGTACTTGTTTTACCTGCAAATCTTCAAGAATTTTCCTGTGCCACACAATTTCTTTTGTTGTCTCAGCTGCTACCACATATTCTGCCTCTGTTGTGGAATCTAATGGAACTACTTGATTGCGTGATCTCCAAGAGACAGCTCCTGATCCAAGACTCATAACATAACCCAAAGTAGATACCCCAGTTTCTTTGATTCCATTAAAGTTTGAATCAGCATATCCAATCAAGATGAAGTTGCCCACCTGTGTATACTTGATTCCAAAGTCTTGAGTTCCCTTCAAGTACCTTAGAACTCTTTTTGCAGCACACCAATTTCCCTCACAAGGCTTTTGCATAAACCTAGAGAGGAATTCAACAGCAAACAAAATGTCTGGTCTAGTAATAGTTAGGTAGTTGAGACTTCCTACAAGATGTCTATACTTTGTTGCATCCTCAATTTCTTTTCCTTCAATGGATGTGAGCTTTAAGTTTTGTTCCATTGGAGTAGTAAGAGGATTGCATTCTGTCATGCCAAACCCATTCAACAGATCTCCAATGTACTTATTTTGAGAAAGGAATATGGAATTTGGATGTTGAGTTACTTCAATACCAAGATAGTAATGAACATAGCTAAAATCAATCATTTCAAAACCTTTCCATAATTCCTTTTTTATGGATGCAATGTAGCTTTCATTGTTCCGTGTCATCAAAAGATCATCTACATATACCACAAGATATACAATTGTTTTTCCAACCTTCTTGATAAAGAAAGTTGCATCATCAAGATCATAATGTTTGAAATTGAGTTTTAGAAAATGCTCAATTAGTTTTTCATACCAGCCTTGTGATGCTTGTTTGAGGCCATACAACGATTTCAAAAGTTGTCATACTTTATGTTCATGTCCTTTCATAGAAAATCCTTCACGCTGGGACATAAAAAATTCTCTTTTAGATCTCCATTTCAGAAAGCAGTTCTTACATCCATTTGATGGACATTTCAACCATTCTGAGTTGCTAGGGCAAAGAGTGTCTGGATGGTAGCCCATTTTTTTGTGGGGGAAAAAGTATCCTCATAATCAACCCCTTCCTTCTGTGCAAAACCTTTTGCTATGAGCCTAGATTTGTGCTTGTCAAGTGAGCCATCAGCTTTATACTTGTTCTTGTAGACCCACTTGCAGCCAATTGGTTTGGTTCCTAATGTAGGATCAACCGGCTTCCAAGTGACATTCTTTATCAGGGCATCATACTCGTTTTGCATCACTTATTTCCATTCATCATGAGAAAAATCTTCTTTGAAGGAAGTTGGTTCAAAATCTATAGAAAAATTCAATTCACAATCATAAGAAACATCCATATCAATAGGTGAATCAGAGTCATCTACATCACCTCCATTTTGCTTGTTTGAATTTCTAGTTCTTGTCTTCCAACCTCATCAGGATGAACACTTTCAAGTGTCTTTGTCAACCACTTTGGGGGACCTTTCTCAGATGGTCCAAACTGCTCCATTGATTGAGTTGGGACTGAATCAAGATTGAGTCTCCCAATTCTATCAATCACATCACTTAAAGTATCATCCGTTGTTGAAGTTTCATGTGGGGGAGAGAGTGCTTCAGGAGAGGATTCCACTGGTTGATCTAGTATAAGAATCCCCCCTTCAAGATGTGGAATCCGATTATCAAATTCTTGAAATGATTTTACATTTACGAATCTATCCAAGCGATCAAGTTTCTACTCAACAACATTGTCAGTTTTGGATGATTCAAGAAAGATTACATCTCTAGATAAAACAAACTTTTTATTGACTTCATCATAGAGATGGTATGCTTTGGAGGTGTTTGAATACTCGAGGGAGATACACTTACGACTTCTTGCACCAAGTTTGTTTGTATGTACCTTTTGTATCCAGGCATAACAGGTGGAACTAAAGACCCTGAGATGCTTTACCGAAGAAATGTGCCCATACCACGTTTCATAGAGAGCCTTGATTCTAATAGCATTAGATGGACATCTATTCTTTATATATACAACACATAGAACTGCATCAGCCCAAAACATCATTTTTACATTTTTGAAGAACATCATGGAGCGCACCATATTTAAGATTGTTCTATTCATTCTTTTAGCTACACCATTCTATTGGGGATTATAAGGCACAATTGTTTAATATTTGATCCCATGTTGGAAAAGATAGTTTTCAAATTCATTTGAAGTGTATTCCTTTCCATTATCAGTGCAAAGAGAGCCACTATGAGATTGTGCATCATTTTGAATCCATGTACGAATGTTCTTGAATGTTTGAAAGGCATCAGATTTGTTCTTTAATAAATAAACCCAACATATTCTGGTGTAGTCATCAATGAATGTCATCATATATTGATTTCCATTTGCAGGAGGAACAGGCATTAGGCCACATAAATCTGAATGAATGAGTTCAAGTTTTCTATGTGCTCTTAAGTGTGAATCATGAAAGGACTGGTTGCTATACTTTCATAAAATGCAAGCATCACATTGCTTAAGCTTCCTAGGAATTGTAGGCAAACCAGTAACACCATTTTTTTCAACAAGCAAAGGCTGTCATAGTTCAAATGTCCAAATCTAGCATGCCATAATAAACTTGATGGAAGTGTACCTTCTTTATAATGAGAATTTTATGAGAAATGTTGTGCATGAGTAGAGGTACCCTGCAGCTTTAGAAACATTTCCTCTTTTATCCCTATCATGACAAGTGAGTGGTCAATTTCTTTTCTCACCTCAAGCTTGCCATCAAACATATGAATGGAGTGACCTTGCTGGTGGATGTGGACCAAGGACAACAAGTTTCTCATCAGTTGTGGGAGATATAGAACATAATGCAGAAGAAAGTCTCAAAGACCTGTTAATTTAAGCCTGATTGTGCCAAGCCCTGATGGCTTGAGTTTTGATTGGTCTGCAAAGTATATTGCTCCATCAATATTGTCACTAAATTCTTCAAAAAAATCTTTTCTATGAGTCGTGTGGCAAGTTTCTCCTAAATCAAGCAACCAATCATTTTTTGAAGAAGCGAGTGAAGCATTAAATAAGTCTTCATTTACTCTAATATTACATTGTGCCACAACATAATGAGTGGATTCAGGTGCTTTACCTTTGTCTGTGTCATTAGTTTTACCTTTGGGTTGGTTTCTTTGCTGCTCAATTTTGTCCCAAGGTAACTTGCATGTGGAGGCTTCATGTGATCCATTTCTTTTCAACGTATGTAGTGCAAATCTAACTTTTCTCCTTGAGAGTGTCTGTCCCCCTTGCCTTTGAAATGTCTTCCTCTTCCTCTTCGACCACCTCTTCCTCTGGAAGAATCTTTGGCAAGATTCTTTTCTTTATGAGCAAGGCACACAACCTCTTTATAAGATTTAGGGGTTGTCTTCTTTCCAAAGGCTTTTTCTCTTTCAGCAAATTTTTTCACAAGAGAGTCAAACGTAATATCTTTGAGATTTCCATTTGCTTGCAATGACTCAAGATAATTGGAGTAAGTAGGATAAAGTGCTTTGAGAAAAGTGATCGGAGGAATATCCAATTCAACCTTAGTGGCTTTGATATCATGCATTATAGATTTTACTTTGGATGCAAGAGCAAGAGGATCATTATTTTGTAATTCAAGAGTGAAGAGTTTAATCATGAGTTGAACAACTTCAAGTGTAGAGTGTGAGTCATAGAGTTCCTTCAGTTTTTGTAAGGTTTCGAAAGCATTTGAAAATGGAAAAATATGGCGACTCACCTCTTCACTTACTGATGCTGCAATCAATGCATAGGCCTTATTGTTCTTATTTTCCCAAATGGTGAACTCCTTGTTAGAGGTAGGCTATTCTGGCTCTTTGTCTCCATCTCTAACACACACTTGTTTCGAAAACTCATTGAAAATGAGGGTGTGTTTTATTTTCCAGGACCATTTAGGATAGTTCTCCTTGCTAGTGAAAAATACTCCCACAATAGATATGACTGAATGCATTGTAAAATCTATGTACTGTGGAAAAAAATACTTTTGTTGCAAAATTTTACTCCTAAAAAATTTGATTATGATATATGGAGACAGAGGTATCACTGTACAAAATATGATACCATACATTTCAATATCATTCACGGTAATAACATTCACCATTCACCGACTCTAATATTCAATGCCATACACATATACAATGGAACAACTCACAGTCACTAAAAATAATCATACCATTTGTGCAAAAGAGGAGGCTCTAGACAACAATAGCATTGGAGTGGTGTATCAATTGAAACAACGTATCAATTGAATGGCTTAATGGCCACACAGGTTGGCATTAAGTTGTTATGGGACCTGGTGCCACTGCCTCCAATACAATCTCCAAGGGAGGCCACAGCGTATCAACTGGAGCACTCATGCATGGGCCACAAGCGTATCAATGGAGGTATTCTAAAGGCATCAAACAATTCAAACACTATAACACATGTCATCATATAAACAAACTCTCGTATATAAAACAACAACGCGTCACATCGTACGGCCTTCAAATACTTATCAACAACATTCACGGTGTTTTAAAAACCATTCAAGGCACAAGACATATACTTGGACCTTCACATATGAATAGTTGTGCATTCTCAGATCACTGCATTCCAAGTGGTGGGTCTGCGTGTGGATGGCTTACAGATGCCAACAATTGCAAATGACTACAAATTGTGGGAAGAGTACCGCGAGTTGAACACATCTCCAGCCTCAATGTACAATGTTCAATTCTCATACAACAACAGTTTGTAACACCTCGACCCAATCTCCACACTGGTTTTTAAACATGCGAACTCGAAAAATGCAGAACGGGTGTTCATACATGCTAGGGAGAGAGAATCACTCGAAGACCGAGGATGACAGGAATTTGGCAGACTGTAGAAATGGCATAAAGGACTTACAAGTTAAAGAGTGAAATAAAAAATGGCGCTGGCTCAGATACCATGTCAGACCAGGAGGTAACTCCTCAAAACAAACCATAATATTCATTCAGGTTCATCATTATTATATACATGAGGAAGATACTATTCATTTCATCTCCCCATAACTCTTCATCCTTTTTATTATTTATTTACATTAGTTTCATTTGTTCATCCAATCCCTATGATTAGGTGTCAACAATAATATACACAATAGCCCTCTTATCACTGAAAGTTTGTAAATAATTAAAAATATACACATCATTACATTTAACCTTTGTTTCCTTCTAATCTTATCCTAAATACAAATCCTTTATCACTTTTTATTATATATTAGTTCATCCATAAACTCAAAAAATAATTTAAAAAATTAATTTGTCCTTCCTTTAAACAAAATTTTCTAACTACTTAAAAGCTTCATAATCATTAAATTATTATATATTGACATCTCATTATATATCAATATCTACATATACATATTCAACACATTTCTTCATTATTTTATTCCAATATCTACATATTCACAATATTTCTAATTATATTTTATATTATATTTGAAGTAATTTTATAATTACATAATTTATATGCTCCAAATCCACATATGATTCAAGAACGATTGAAAATGAGTCAAGTCTAATGAACTATGCAAATTACCATGGAGAGAGAAAGAGTACTTGCTATAAATTAATATTTTGAGTGTTTTAATAGTGTATCTAATTATTGTTTATCTAAATCTTTCTTGACTATTTATATATAGTATAAAGTGATTATATTTATTGGAAAATAATATAAGATAATATTTAATTAAATGGTTAATTTAGTAATGAGGGATTCTTGACTATTTGTATAAAGTGATTATATTTATTGGAAAATAATATAAGACAATATTTAATTAAATGGTGAATTCAATAATTAGGGATAATTTTTTCAAATTTCTTTACATATTAAAATTTTCCTTTTAAACATAGATGAAACAAAAAATATTTACTAAAAACATTATATATAAAGTAAATTATGGAAAAATAGTGATATTTACCTCTGTAAATATATGCAATTTTATGAAATCTTTTGACATGGATAAAGAAAGAATGCTTTCAATATAGGTACGAAAATATACAATATAGCTTGTAATAGTTGGTACAATGAAAAACATAAATCAACACAAAAGAAATTATTAAAGGTCAATAGAAATGAGAAGATTCATAAAATGAGTGAATGTCTATAAACTTATGCATACTCCAAATAATCTTTCTTAAAAAAAAATTAAAAATTAATTGGCATTGCAACTTCTCACCTAAAAGAATATGAATATAGTTGCATTCACAAATTTTATTACTAAGAAAAAATTAAAGATTAAATGATAACATATGTTTTAGAGCCTAATAGGAAAGAGATTAATGAAATTTTCTCCTTTCTAAGTAAATCTATAATAGGTTATTTTACAAGGAAATTTAAAGAACTATTAAACATCTTGTTAAGAGAAAAAGCCCTTTACCTTCTTAAGTTAGTTTTTAACTTAGGGACACCTATTATATAGAATTGGACACAGGTTACCAATGGTTTGAAACTGATGATCATCTTTCTAAAATACACCTTTCCACTACTATGGCAAGTGTATGTGTAATGTGTGTGTTACATTTTGTAGTCTTACTAGTATGGTTAATCCTTATAAGTGTCAATTAACAAATGACATGGTAAACTTTTAATAAAGATTTGTAAAAATATAATTTAAACAAGTTTTAATCATGTGATTTACATATGCATGGAAGTTAGTGGTGTCAATTCAATGGCATCTTTAAATTGAAACGATGAGATCAATTTTTTTAATTAGTAAAATGATTAAACTACCCAATTCCAATAAGAGAACCCTTATAGGGGTAATGAACCCTCCTAAAATGATTAAAGTGCCCAATTCAAATAGAAAGCCTCTCCGCCTAATTACATTAATACTCTCAATCAAATATACATGCATGCCTAGGTCCAGCCTAGGGTCAAATCCCTATAACCTATTATACTTATGTTGTTGGAAAACCTAATGTTTAAGCCTTCAATGCGAACAACTTGGTAAAGATATTAATAAGATAGTATGAGCACTTGCGACTTGAAAGTGACAACTAGCCGAGTTCAATTATTCAGGGTGAATTCAAGTGTCCACAAGAGAGTACCTGTGAAATGAACCAAAACAAAGTGAAATCTTATTCCAAATCTTCTTAAGAATTAAAAGTATGAGGGGAACTACACCTTAAGGGTTCTGAGAAAAGTAATTACCTGAAAGCGAGCAAGTATGGACACCATTACTCCCTTCAAGAGACAAGAGTTAACCCTAAAATCACACCCCTCAGAAATGAGGGAAAAGGTTGGAAACATGAACAAATAAAGGAATTGTATATGAGAAAAGTATGAGTTAGGGTTTGAAGTAACAATTTACCCTAGAAATTGTTGAGATTTTATGTTTTATTAAATTGGGAAAAAATCTCATGTAGGTGACAACAATAGGATTTGTTGCTATATTAGCTCCATTTTGTTGAGGAGGAGTTAATGCATCCTATATTTGCTGTGAGAGAATTTATGAGTCAGTTTTATACTCCTAGCTATAAAAATATAAGCCCGTACAGGATATTGGGATGGTAGAGAGTGTGTGATGAAATAAATTGCTGTAATATCCTATTGAATAATAAGATTGCTGATGCCTCTATTTTGGTGGATGTAGCCCAGATTGGTTGGGTGAACCAAGTTAATTCCTTGTGTTATCTTTCTATGATATTTTGTACTGTGTATGCTTTTTAAATTTCCGCTGCACATTGTTTGCTCCAAAAATTGGTATCAGAGCATGTTGTGGAGCTGGTACGTGTGACAGAGCTGCAGAAGGTGGAGCTTTGGTGTTGCTGCAGTTTCGGTTGAAATAGTTGCGCCAATTTTAACAGAGGAAGAGGTCGGCGCATTTTATTTTGGAACAGATGCACCAATTGGCGCGGTTCCGAGTGTAATACTCGTGCCAATGCGCTAGGATCCCGATTGGCGCGGAATCGACGGGTTTAAGTGCGCCAATTTTGTCATTTATACCGATTTTGCTTCTGGCGCTGATCTTTTGCTGTCAAGGAGGTGCCAAGTCCGTTTCGGTGCGCCAAGCATTTTTGCTTTGGTAAAACTGCAATTTTTTTTTTATTGTAATTTGAAATTTGTACAACAGAGGGATTTTATGATAAGGTAAAGGCAGCATAGTATAAGGCAAGGGCATTTTTAAATACTAACTTTATTTATTAAAAAGTTGGAATTGGAGATTGTTTGTTTGTTACAACATGGCAAAAACTCAAAGTGCTCGTTTTGAGATCGAGAAGTTCAATGGAAAAAACAACTTCGAGATCTGGAAAGTGAAGATGTATGATCTGCTTGTGCAATAAGGCGTGGCGAAGGCGTTGTTGGGAAAATCCAAACAGCCTTACAACATGACAGATGATGAGTGGAGCGAATTGGATGAAAGAGCATTGAGCGGTATTCAACTGTGTTTGGCAGATGATGTTTTATTTAACATCGTGTCAGAGAAAACTGTTGTTGGTTTGTGGACAATGCTTGAGAAGCTATACATGACAAAATCCTTAACTAATATGATTCTCCTGAAGCGACAGTTGTACAGTTTGTGAATGAAGGAAGGTACATCTATTACTGATCATTTGAATACCTTTAATACTCTCCTAGTGCAATTAGAAAGTATAGAAGTAAAATTTGAATCAGAAGATAAAGCTATAACTTTATTATGCTCGTTGCCCGAGTCATGGGATCATTTTGTTACTTCTATAAGTCTTAGTTCATAAAAAGCCCTTGAGTTTGATGATGTTGTTACATCCTTATTATCTGAAGAAACAAGGAAAAGGTCAAATTTAGAAACCTCTACATCAGAAGCAATGATGGTCAGAGGTTGTTCTAAAGAAAGTCATTTCAGTAGGCATAACGACTCGCATTCAAAATCAAAAGGGAAGAAGAGTAAGGTAAAGTGTTGGTTTTGTGGCAAATCGGGACATTTGAAGAAGGACTGTTAGAAGAGACAGCGAACTTCTAAAGGAGACTCTTCGATAGAGAAGAAAGAAGCAAACACGACAGATAGAGGTTCGACATCTGGTTCAGGTATGAGTGATGAAGTGTTATCAGTTAATTTGTCTAATCATGATCAACATTGGCTGTTAGATTCTAGTGCATCAAATCACATGTGCATTCATAGAGAATGGTTTAAGACTTATAAATCAATTAATGATGGAGTCGTTTACATGGGAAATGATGTCACATGTAACATTGTGGGAATTGGAAGCATCCAGCTGCAAAACGTTTGATGGGACAACTAAAATTCTAACTGATGTAAGACATGTACCTGATTTAAGAAAAATCTCATTTCGCTAGGAGCACTTGACACTAATGGATATAAAACTGTTATTCAAGGTGGAGTAATGAAAATTTATAAAGGAATTTTACTATTAATGAAAGCAAAGAAGTTTGGAAATCTTTTTCAGTTAGAAGTAAGAACAGAGTCAGATCATGTTTCTACGGTGTCTGAAAATGACAGTAGTTCGATTCATTTATGGCATCAAAGGTTGGGCCATATGAGCGAAAGAGGTTTAAATATTTTATCGGATTGTAAGTTACTTCCTAATCTAAAGTCTGTTAAGTTAGATTTCTACAAACATTGTCTGTTTGGGAAACAAAGCAAGCAGAAGTTTAAAACTGGCAAACATACTAGTAAGGGAATCCTTGATTATATCCATTCTGATGTTTTGGGTCCATCCCCTACAACCTCATATGGAGGCTCATCATATTTTGTATCTTTTATTGATGATTTCTCTAGAAAAGTGTGGGTCTACATGTTAAAAAGGAAGTCTGATGTATTTACAGTTTTCAAACAGTTTAGAGCATTAGTAGAAAACATCACTGGAAGAACCATTAAATGTTTAAGAACTGACAATGGTGGTGAGTTTACTTCAAAGGAATTTGACAATTATTGCAACGACGCTAGGATCGAAAGACATAAGACCACTATATATACTCCTCAGCAAAATGGAGTTGTTGAATGCATGAACAAGACTCTTTTAGAAAGAGCAAGAAGTATGCTAAGTAATGCCAATTTGCAGAAGGAATTGTGGACAGAAGCAGTGGCTACAACTTGTTATGTGATAAATCGATCACCATCAATGGTGATAGGATGCAAAATTCCTCAAGAGGTATGGAAAGGTCATCGTTGTGATTATTCTAAACTAAGAGTTTTTGGTTGTGATGCATATGCTCTAGCTCCAAAACATCAGCATTCTAAAATAGATCCTAAATCAAAAAGATATATCTTTGTTGGATATGGTGATGGAACAAAGGGATACAGATTGTGGGATCCTACTACTCACAAGATCATCATTAACAGAGATGTAAAATTTAATGAATCCTCACTTGTAAATTTATATGTAGATAATAAATTGAAACAGGATAATGTATCTGAGTTTCAACACATTCAGTTTGAAACCAGTTCTGATGATAGTCAAGATGAACATGGTTCAGATACAAGCCATGAACAAGTTTCAGATACAGATCATGAACAAGTTTCAGATGTAGATCATGAACATGTCTCAGATGCTGATCATGAAGAAGTTCCTACAGATAATAATCAGCCAATTGCGGAATTACCAGAAACATTTTAAAGGAGGTCTACAAGAATGAAACGTCCTCCTAAAAGGTATGATGATTATGTTACTTCAGTTGCTTTTACCGCTAACGATGATGAACCTTTATGCTATCAGGAAGCAGTAGAAGGTTCTAAAAATGAAAAGTGGAAAGCAGCTATGAAGGACGAGATGATGGCATTAGACAAGAATGGCACATGGGATCTGGTAGAACTTCCTAAAGACAGGAAAACTATGGGATGTAAATGGGTTTTCAAATTGAAAATGGGTGTTAATGATACAGAGGATAGGTACAAAGCAAGACTGGTCGCAAAAGGTTTTTCTCAGAAAGCAGGCATTGAGTTTCATGAGATATTTTCACTAGTTGTAAAAATAGTGTCAATTCGAATTGTATTGGCATTAGTCGCTTTATTTGATTTAGAATTACTGCAACTAGATGTTAAAACTGCATTTTTACATGGAGATTTAGATGAGGAAATTTACATGGAACAACCGGAAGGGTTTGTTCAAAATCGCAACAGGAAATTTGTCTGCAGGCTCAAGAAATCATTGTATGGTCAAAAGCAGTCGCCTCGACAATGGAATAAGAAATTTGATTCTTTCATGATGAGTCAAAATTATATAAGAAGTGAATATGATCATTGTGTCTACTTTAAGCAATTAAGTAATTGCATGTTCATTATCTTAGTGTTGTATGTTGACGATATGCTTTTAGCAAGCAAAAGCATAATAGAAATCAATAGGTTAAAGGCTCAGATGGCAAGGACATTTGATATGAAAGATCTAAGAGCAGCAAGACAGTTTTTGGGCATGGAGATTTTCAGAGATAGGAGCAATGGTAAGTTGTGGCTATCACAACAAAAATATATTGAGAAAATACTCTTGAGGTTTGGTATGAACAATGTGAAGCTAGTGTCAGTTCCTCTAGTTTCCCATTTTAAGCTTTCTTCTAATTTATGTCCTAATACAAATGAAGGAAAGGAATATGTCTCGAATTCCGTATGCCAATGTAGTAGGTTGTTTGATGTATGTGATGGTTTTTATTCGACTAGATATTTCACATGCAGTTGGGGTTGTCAGTAGGTATATGGCAAATATAGGTAAAGGACACTGGTTAGCAGTGAAATGGGTACTTCGGTATTTGAGAGGCATAAGTGATTATTGTATCACTTATAACAGGAGTAGTGAAATTGTTTGCGGATATGTTGATTCCGATTTTACAGGTGATTTGGATAAGAGAAGGTCAACATCAGGGTATGTCTTTACTCTTGCAGGTGGAGCTATTAGCTGGATGTCAAAGCTACAAAACATTGTTGCTTTATCCACTACTGAAGCAGAATACAATAGTGCTCTCAGCTTCAAAGAAGCGATTTGGTTGAAAGGTTTGTTTGGTGAGTTTGGTAGGTTACAGGACAACATCAAGTTATTTTGTGATAGTCAAAGTGCAATTCATTTGGCTAAGAATCCGGCCTATCATAGTAAATCAAAGCATATACCTATCGAGTACCATTTTGTAAGACAGGTTATCACTGAAAGGGGAGTCTCTCTTGAAAAAGTGCATACAAAGGAGAACTATGCAGACATGTTCACGAAACCAGTTTTGTTAGACAAGCTACGTTGGTGTTTGGCTTCTCTTGGCTTGCAGAAAATATAAAAATAATAAAGAAACAGGGTATCAGGCTAATTGTTGTCAAGGTGGAGATTGTTGAGATTTTCTGTTTTATTAAATTGGGCAAAAATCTCATGTAGGTGACAACAATACGATTTGTTGCTATATTAGCTCCATTTTGTTGAGGAGGAGTTAATGCATCCTATATTTGTTGTGAGAGAATTTATGAGTCATTTTTATACTCCTAGCTATAAAAATATAAGCTCGTATAGGATATTGGGATGGTAGAGAGTGTGTGAGGAAATAAATTGTTGTAATCTCCTGTTGAATAGTAAGATTGTTGATGCCTCTGTTTTGGTGGATGTAGCCCAGATTGGTTGGGTGAACCACGTTAAATCCTTGTGGTATCTTTGTATGATATTTTGTGCTGTGTATGCTTTTTAAATTTCTGTTGCGCATTGTTTGCTCCAACAGAAATGAGCATGACAACCAAGTCTGGAAATCCCCATTATGAACAACGTGAAGAGAACTAGAGTTGCAACAATAAAACCCTAACAAGTTGAATTACAAACTTGCGAGGGAAGTCAATAGAGATTGTAACTAATTATGGAAACTACCTCATAACAGATATAGAATTTAAGCAATGAATAGGTAGAAACCATTCAGGAATTTGACAAAACCTTACCAATGATGTGGCTATACATCATCTTTTAAAGTCATAGAAACTCCTTGGACATTGAAAGGTCAAGCTGATGGATCCATTAAGAAAACTGGCAAAAACCTTCGGAAAATAGAATGAAAAGATCTGTATACGTTAGGGTTTGAGTGGAGTTATAAAGCTCCTTTGCATTGCCTATCCATCGACAGGATGAAACGTTGCCAGCCAGATTGAGTAAGTCATTTACCATAACTCCCACCTAAGCAATCTACACGATTTGTCTACAGTGAATTGATCTGTACTGTCCAAGAACTGGATAGGATTCCACGAGAGTAGTGGGGACCCAAGCCAAATATTCATAATCAGGTGACACCGGCCTAGGTGCCGACTATCTTGCAAGAGGTTGTATATATATAAGAATAAATAAAATAAAATGTTAGCTGTGTTAACTAATAAATAATCATATATCATTATTATAATTATTCAATTTTAAGGTCACAATCAAGGAAGACATTAAATTGATGCATGAGATTTTATTATTTTTGTTTTTGGGAGAAGAAATCTACCTCAACTTAGTATAGGCAGATTTGACTACTAAATCTAGTAAAACATACATACTCTATCCAATACATACTCTACCCCTCTTTTTGAAAATATAACCTTTTATGATGATCATGATGATGATAGTGGTTAAAGTCCACTGAGACAAAATTGGTATCTCGCACCTATAATTTTTTTAGTTTTTAATTGTGTGGCTCTTCGTCTTTATTGGTGAGATTGATGTTGTAGCTTTCTTTTTTTTCTCTACGGTCTTCCAACTTCCTTTATCTTGCAACTCCTTCATCTCTTCTAGTTGTTGGGACATTGATGTCTTAGCATCGCAATTTATTGTGTTCGTCCTTTTGAATATAGTTGGAGAAGAAGTTTGGGCTAGGAGATCTACTTTGCTGTTAAATGAAGATTTATTGTCTTAGCATCACGATCTATTGTGTTCGTCCTTTTGAAGATAGTCAAAGAAGAAGTTTGGTCTAGGAAATCTGCTTTGCTGCTAAATGAAGATTTATTTTGTGTAGTATTCAAATCCTAATAACTGTTGATGCTTGAGGGGTAGTCACGTTCACTTTTTTGTTGTTGGGTGGGGCTTTCTCCCTGCTTGTTTTGAGAGTTGTTTCTTTCTTGCCTGATTTCTTTTGATTCAGAGTTTTCTCTAGAATATTCTTCTTTGATGATAGTGTAGTGTTCGTTTTTTTCTCCTTCCCACCATGTAGATCTGTGGTGGTTTTTTCTAGCAGAATTTTTCTAGGAGACTTTTGGGCAATTTTTGCCTAAATGGCCTGTTTCAAAGTAGAATCAACATCTTATGAGGACACTTTCATAATCGAGTTTCTAGTTCCACACATAGTCTTTACTTGTTAGGCTTAGCTGGAAATATGATGCTAAAGTCCATTTCCACACAGATGCATGCATAGGTGGTTCTCACATATTCCTCTGTTTCTGGGCATCTGCAGTAAATTTCCCAATTGCATTGTCAATCTCACCCAAACTGGTGCTGAGGTTATGACTACTGTTGAGGGATCGAATGATGGGTTCCATGGATTCATGAATAGGCTTGAGTTTTCCCAAAACCAAGGGTCGAAATCTAGAACACATTGTGTGCTTTCAGTATTTTCAAAATCTACTATTAAAAAACCCCTAGCATAGGGGTATATATTAAGGTTTTGAGAAATGATAGGTTTCCATACCTCCGAGATCCAATTGTGGAGAGCTCTCAGCCGCGACCAAAAACTATTGAACCGGTAGATTATGGCACTTTTGGTAAACTTCAAAGCCTCATCGAGTGAGGCCTTGATGACCTGGACAGTGGGAGATAGGGTTTCACTGACGATATGGATAGGCGCTTTCCCTCTAGGAGCAGACAGACTGAGCCAATAACTATTTTTGCAAAGCTCGGAGCCATATTTGCTCGTAGAACCCAACCGCAGAGAAATAAGGCAGAAGATTAGATCTAGATCTAGCCGCAGAACATTGAACAGGTGGTTTGTCTATGAAATTGGTTGTTGCCATTAATAACCCTAGAGCGTGAGACAGCAGAGAGTGACGAGACCCAGTCGTAGAGAAATAAGGCAGAGGATTAGATCTAGATTTACCGCATAAGATTAGATCTAGTACCCAGCTATAGAGAAATAAGGTAGAGGATTAGATCTAGATCTAGATCTAGCCGAAGAAGATTAGATCTAGAACCCAGCCACAGAGTCTCAGTAAGCCTTTTAATCTGCAAGAAACCCTAGTAGGAAAAATCATGTTTTTAGTACCGAGAATCAAATTCTATTCTAGATAAAAATAAATCACCGAATTTCGCTTCAAACAAAAATAAAATATCACTCCATCCTAGCTGCTCACGCAAGACAACAATGAACCACTCGATCCGGAGATGCCCACATAATATAACAATGAATCAAAGACAAGATCTTTGCATTTGAAACAAGATCTCTGCATCAAAGACCTTTGAATATTTTCCCATCTGTCCTGCTTAAACCATGACACCTCTTGCCCAAGCTCATTGACCCTTGCAGAACCGCCACTCTCCTACCTCGCCACTGAGTGAACCGTTAATTTTCATGCCTCCTGTAGCATTCCCATCCGTAATCATCTTCATGACTAATGCTCTACTTCTAGCACTGCCATTACGAGAAACCCTAGCCGTTCCTTTCGTAGATAAAAGAACATAATACATAGCTTTATATAATTACAAATATATATCATGAAAAGAAAAACATTAAAAAAAAAAACAATAATCTAATAGAAAACAAAAATTGTACAAATTTTGGTGAATATAAGTTCCTTATATTCTCGACCTAATGAACCATGATATATAACCTCACTGCGATTCATAGGTTTAGATACAAGAATTAAAATGATTACAACTAGCATTTGCACCTTATGTTGCAAAGGAAACGTCGTAAGGCATAGAGAGGTAAGGCATAGAGTGGGGAAGAATAACGACATGTGAATGGGCATTGTTGAAAGCAAGGGTGGACGATAATGTGTATTCTGAAAATGGATATTTTGTTATGGTCAACTTAATGCATTCATTAATTAGATGACAACGAAAAAGTTTCGGGCCCAGGCTAAACCAACACAAATCTTTTCTACAAGACTGAAATTGCCTAAATGATTCCTCAACCAATGGAAATAATTTTTTCCCTCCTCTGATACCTAAAATACATTGCAGGAGACCGATTTTTCAAGTAACTTAATATAACTAGCAATTGCCCCAAAAAGTGCAAAGAGAGGCCAATTACAGACAAGTTTGTTTATGTATAAAGTGTTGAGAATGGAGGATCTCATATTAGACTTTAGTTGGACTCCGTTGGTTTGGGATATGTATCATGTGTTACCATTTGTGCATATTATGGGCATAAAGTTTGTTATGATGATAGAGATTATTTTCAACTAGTTGTGTGTTGGCAACAACTTTTGTGAATGCCTTGGGTAAGATTCCATCTTCTGGATAATCGAAATTCCAGTGTCCATTTAGTCTATACTAGAGTACAATGATTGTTAGCAAAGCTAAAGAAACTGTCATCAATGTATAGAGCCAACGTAACTCGTAGTCATCAGTTTTTATCCATACAGGGCTATGATTATAGGTACCAGCCATTTGAGCAGGCAGCCGGTGTATTTGCTAAATAGGGATCATGTTATCCTAGTGGAGTTATTGGTTGTTCTTAGAAAATATAAAGTAGGATTGAGCATCGACTATCTGGCTGGATGGAAATTTTGATAAGTGGTGGCCAATTTTATCTATTATGTAATCATCCAAAACATAGAGGCTAACCCAAGTGGATGCTTCAGTGGAAATTGTGTGGCCCTTGCATTATCTAGGTCCTATAGAAGCAAATAACAAAAATAGCATCAAGTACAATCCGTCTCTAAACTGAAAAAACATCAACAAAGAGGGTAGCACAATCCATCTCTAAACCGAAAAAACATCAACAAACAGGGTCCAGATGACCGTTAGCATCAAAAAAAAAAAATCATGTTACAACAAATACCTACATATAATCAAAATCATTGTCTATATTAGGATCTCCATCATCAATATCACCCTCTAAGCATTAAAATAAGATAGAAAAAAAAGTAGCATCTCAATTCAAGATTTTGTTTTAGTGATGGGTACATTTTTAGCAGGGTTCTGAGAGAAGAGTTCATTAACCAATGTCATTAACATTAAGGTACATAGAGAGCTTAGTGTTCTTGATTAATTACTAGTTCATACCCTCATACATAACAAAATCCAATGGAAATGTGGCAATCCCCACAATCTTGAAATCCTGAAAAAGGTTGTCAAGTCTACTAAATTTTGAGTGAGATCCAAAATTTTACTTTCTCCATATGAAATTCAATGAGGTCAGAACTACTCTCAAACATCCAAAGTCATTTCATGGTAATGTTATGAATTGCATAAGAAATACTAAAGCCATAGGCTTGAATATTAGGCTACCCCACTCAAAAATTCTTGTTTTTTTCTAAAAAATAATTACATTTGGAACATCTTTAATCAAATTGTGCAGAATTGGCCACTTTCGTACATAACCAGCCAGTGCAATACCAAACTAGCCATTTCCGGTTCTAGACCTCGAACCAGACCCGTTTGGGTGTCAAAAAGATCGAATCGACTGATTTCACCAGTTCTGGCCTGGTTCCACCAACACTGGTTCTATGTTATTCAAGATTTTTGAGCAATACACTGTATTTATCATGCATGCATATTTATGATAACTACTATACTTTTTCTTACCTTTGTCATTTCCCTAATTTAAAGGCTGCTCTGAGTTACTAATAGAGACAGTTCTAAAAGATAAGGCTTCGAGAACCTTGCTTTAGTTGGTGGAGGCTTAGTGCATTTTCTTCTAAAGCTTTGGCCTCAAACTCGAGAGCTACTTGTAAAGCATTCTCCAAAGCATTTATAATAAGCAGGTCCATTTTTCTTTGGATATTTTGGTTGAGAGTCCTCTGAGAAGTGAGTCGAGGAACTTCCAAGTTCATCACCATGGACTTGAAGCCATCAAAAATATTGTTTGATGCCTTTGACCAGGTACTTGCCTTACATGAATCCATTGCTTCATGATTTCCTCTGCTTTCCCCTTCAGGTATAACCTATCTTGAATTTCTTGTGTGAAGCATATCAAAGTTTGTGTAGGAGGTGAATTTGAGTTGACTAAGTCTCGTACAAGAGCCCACCACCATGTTAAGGGTTGGTCGCTCCATACTGACTTCTTTTAGCATCAACTTATGTGCATCATTCAGTTGTTATATTTGAAAGAAGGCTTCTCATACATGAGCCCACCACCATGTTAAGGGTTGGTCGCTCCATACGGACTTCTATTAGCATCAACTTCTATGCATCATCTAGTTGTTACATTTGAAAGAAGGCTTCTAGGCTTTGCAGTGAAGCATCGAGCACTTATATTTTAGGATTGAAAGCTTGATATATAGTTCATATATTAGTGATGTTATTGTC
Organism: Pinus taeda; assembly: GCA_000404065.3. Taxonomy (NCBI): domain Eukaryota; kingdom Viridiplantae; phylum Streptophyta; class Pinopsida; order Pinales; family Pinaceae; genus Pinus; species Pinus taeda. The sequence continues at coordinate 168,444 of APFE030766787.1, read as the reverse complement.
CCATAATACTGTAAGACTGAAAGATTCATATCTGGTTTGAATTTCGATGATAGTGATGGCCTCACATTCTGTTGGACTCCACATTTTCTGAAAGGTCGGGAACATATTTTTCATTTTAGATGCAATTGTTGGTTGTCAAATATGTCTTATACATTATTTTTATTGGACTTCATGCCTGTAGAGGTATTTACTCTTGGCTACTTCCCCAGCCATGATAGAGAAAAGGAGCCCTAACACTTCTGAGGCTTCTTCCTCTGCATAGGTGGTGTGTTAGAATGGGTGCTCTTTTTGGCAGAGATTTGAGTAACAATCTTCCGCCAATATAAGATTCTGGTATGCAAGTATAATTTCAACATAGAATTGCCTACATGAACTTAGACCTGAACATTGCAAGAGAATAGAGACTTCAAAGCTAGTTCTTCAAGTGCGTGTAATATAGATTCATTTAGAAAAAGGATGCGTGAAGACAATTGTAATGTTGATGACAGAGTTTGATCACCATATTGAGGAACTAACATTGTTCCCGAGCCCTACTGGCTTGAGAGTTTTGACAGGGTTTGTGTCTAACTAATATAGTCAATGAAGGTGAGTATTGAATAGGCTCTGATTGGACCACAAAACCATGATGAGTCTCAATGATTCCTCAACAAGGCATCAACCAAAACAATGCAGGAATTACACAAGCCTTTCAGGATGCTCTCTAAAGAAACATGAAACTTCTCATTGTGTTCAGCAACGTTTCTATTGAAGGTCAAGTTGGCTCATGTAAAGCAAGGGAATTTTTGCATCTTCAACAACTTCACATTGTCAAAGACAACCGTATTCTCTTGTCCAATTTAAGAAGAGAAAGAACACTTACAATGCAATATATTCATAAAAAACATAATAATAAATGATAGTTATCAAGATAGAATCTGAATTCAAATGTGGATACCATACAATACAGAAAAAAATTGGCCCACAAAACTATAGTTCAAAAAAATCAGGAGTATACATATTATTAAAGAGAAAACATGCACTTCTTCAAATTTATTGAAAAAAAATAGGTATGTGGATAGTCCAGACTAATTTTATAAAAAAAATTAATGATTGGATAGCATAAACCCCTACAAAAATGCTCAAAGGTCCGTTGAGCCTTCTGATGCAATCCCTTCAAGAAATGTATTTCCTTGTCATACACTATAAACTGTATGAAACCCAGCAAAAACTAGAGTAGCAGGTCTTCTCTAAAGAACATTAGATTTATTATTGAGATTATTACAATTTTGATTTAAAAAACATGATAGCCATCGCACTATTTTCTTGTGCTTGGTGGGCGTATGTATTTGTTTGCGTGTGTCGTGATTCTACTTTTGATAATGTAGTTCATGTAACCTGTTCTACGTGTTCTGGAAGTAAGAAGGATATGTGAAGACATTAGGTACACCCTTTCAAGTTGAAAAATAAAAATTAAATAAGCACATAGCAAATAGAGAATATATGACTAAATACCTAGTGGAAGCTACTTATTTAGTATGTTGGCTTGGTTGGCATGCTTCATTTGAGTGTAACTTTGTTTATGAAGGTCTAAGTAGGCCTTTAAGGTGCAGGCAACAATGTCCCAACTACAAATGTAGTCTCCTCAAGACTTCACACATGAATAGAATAGACAAACCTCTCTAGGCATCAGCAGCAGCATAGTCTCCTGAAATCTCCCATGGCTAGCTCCTAAACAAGGGAGTAGTGATAGGCATTGGCGGGACAGGGAGAAGAAATGGGCAAATAACACTTTCATTAGTGGCTTGAAAGTTAAAATGCATTTTCTTAAGAATTCTTTAGGGTTTCTTGGGAAGATGATTTTTTTGGGTTAAAATTGGATTTGGTTTGGTTCAGTTTTGGACAAACAACAGATTGACTATACGAATCCCAATTGAACCGAATTATTTGGCTGTACCAAAGTTCTTCTAGATTTTTGAATGTTTTCCTTGATTCAACCAAACTTTTTTACCATGTAAAAGATAGTTGCTTATTAGATAGAATTGCAATCAATCGAAAGCAAGAATAAACAACTAAGCACAACAAAACAACCACAACTCTAAAAGAATTTAAGCAAACTATACTACAACAACAGAAATTAATAAAACATAGCGTTCATTACATGAATATGAAAAACACTACATATTTCAACAATAATTTAGAAAAAGGCATCACTCAACATCAATCTCAAACAACATAAAATGCCATGTTTCACCAACTGCATGATAACTTGCAGTGGAATAGCATTACTTAGAGGAAAGGAATCCTTTTGGAACATTATATACCAATTTTTAGCAGAATGGTTGAGACAAAAAAACACCCTTGAACTTTAAATGTCAAGAAAATACAGACTATATTTCTAACACATTGTTGATTTCATGCCTGGCAACAATCCATGATGTTGCTACTGTTAAAAGGCAATCCTTTGTTGACTAGGTTATTGCAATTGCATTTTAAAGTGCCTATAATGGCACACTACATATAGAATTTGAAATACTTTACAAACATGTTCACTTTAAGGATTTTTTTCATATGTTTCTCGCAATCCCAGAAGGAAATTTCCGAATCTTTCATATAAAAATTAAATGGGGAAACCAACAAGCAGAGAAAATATCATTATTTATTTTCACAGCAGGCCTCTTATACACTTGTAATCATTCACAATTAATGTCAGACTATGCCTCCTTCCATCATTGCTAGGAACTTGCACTCCACAAGTTGACTCAATCTTCTGCTTTCTAGCCATAAAAGCTAAAGGGGCCCCTTGAGCACCCCCATACTTCTGCAGTCCAACAAGTGAAATTGGAAGTTCAAAATCATGCAAAGAATACATCTTTGCATCTTTTGATACAAGAGCATCAGTGTCAACAAGCTTTCCATCATCCTAAGCAGTTTCTATTGCTATGGATTCCTCTACTTTGGCTGCATCTGCCTCTTTGTTCGCATCAGTGTTGTCTTCAGCAACCTTCGCCTTTGTATCATAATAATTTTGAGATTGAGTCCAATGTCGAGTGAGAGGATCATACCCTACTTCACCTGCTTTAAGATTAAGGTTTAGAGGCTTGATCTTAGAAGAGTTCTTGAAATTTTCAGCCTTGTTTTTCTTATTCATTTCTACTAGCATCAAGGCTTTTGCATCCTTGCTTTTGCTCTGAAGAGAAAGGACTTCTAGTTCTTCAATCACTTTAATTCTCTCAACTTCTGAATAATCATGCTTGCTCTCCGCTAGCTCCATCTCTCTTATAACCCTGTCCTTTTCAACAACCACATTCGATGGCCTTTTGGAGGAAAACTTCTTTTCTTGCAACATTTGTTTTGCAGTTTCTGCAGAATACACAAATTGATTTATCTTTTTTAGCGCATTTATTTTTTCCTCAACTTCTACTCAACTAATCATCCGACCACCACTGCGTTCTACTTCCCGTTCCCAATCTGAAAACTCTTTCTCAAGTGGAGGTGAATCAAACACCCTGGCCATCTACCATCTTGCTGCACTACTCTCGCTACCCCAGAAACAATTCAAATACTTGTATGTGGTGCGGTTCTCAAACTTGTATTCTTTATCAGGGTTTGTCGCATCAACATTTTTTACCATGCAAAGACGGTGAGTACTCTGTCTTGACCTGGACATTCCTATCCCAATTCTTAAAATGAAGCCCACAATGATATTCTCAAAGAATGGTTCCATAAACCACTTGGAAAGTTTTGATCTCCTTATTGTTATGCTTCTAATATCTTCAAAGCTGGGAGTGTCAACAGAGCCGGGACCATCACCATCACTATCTGATTCTTCGCCACTGCTTCCACTTCCTTCTCCTTCACTAGAGGATGACAAATTAAGGCTCATACTCGCATGATATTTTCTTCTACTAGGTGACAAATCCCACCCCTTAGATGAACCAATATTATCTCTCCGGTTATCCTGAATGTCAGAATCCTGTGCTTTCTGCCGCCTTGCTACCAATTCACTCAAAGAATTTTTCTTTTATAGACATTGTCAATTTCACAGAAGAGCGCATCCGTGAAGATGGTGGCCCTATTTATTTTTGTTGTTGATTTCTAATCTCGTTTTGGCGAGCCCTTTTACGCATTAAATAATTATCCCTTGCTTCTGCTCATTCTGCCAAAATCAACTCCCAGTCCAGTTCAGACATTTTCCCAAGCTGCTCTCTATCTTCATCATCTTTGTATAAATCACTTCCTATGGATAATTCACTATCAGAATGATCACGGCGACCCCTTTCATCATCATCCTTGTCACCAGAATCAAATCTCTTTTATAGGGGCATTCTTGACCGAGAAGCCTTCCTATTTGCTGTCCCAGCATCATCTGAATCATCATCATCAATGTATTTCCAGTCACTGCCATCATCTGAATCAAAATCTTCCAATCTCCCTTTCGCAGGATTTCAGCTTTGCTTTCCATCATTGGTAAATGTTCGACCAGTTGCTTCTAGCAGCAAATGCTCTAGTTCAACCATAACTTTTTTTTCCCCTCTAAACACCCATTCTGATTGAATAGTCCTTCGTTCCCTGGGTAGAGCAGAGACTACAAATACCACTCCTCAATAGATCCTCAAAACCTAAAACCTACTGTCCATCAAACAGATTAAAATTGTGAGAGGCAAACCACACCATGGATATTAATAAATGTACATCACCGACATTACGTTTTGTAATACATGGTCCTTACAATGAAATGAACATAACAATCTCAATTAGTTCAAAAGAGCCCTTAGACCTGTAAAGAGAGCACAATGAACATAGAGATGGCAAATTTCAAAAATATTTCTGAGCCAAATTCTTCATATAACTGAAATGTTTGAGAAGTACACATATCACAAACCAAGTATGCGCAAAAGCGTGAGAATATAAAAAACTCTATCTATACAATTAATACTGACCAAAAGTCGTAGAATAATAAATAGCACATGAAATTCAAACCAAGTAAAATCAAAGTCCTACTAGAAATCTGAATATTTCCCTAAATAAAATTATATATTCACAATGAAAAAAAGGGCGTTACAGAACAGGAAACGAAACCCTAAATGGCCAACTCAAATTTATAAATGTAAGTACAAACATTGACGAAACTATGCAGATGTAAGTTACTGAAAGAATGAAAAGACACCAGATTTCTAACAGAGATGAGAAACAAATGCAAAACAATTAATGATTGAAAAAACTGAACTTTCTACAGGGAAAGAGTTAACGAACATTGTCACAAAAACAGAGTTCGAGTAAATAAATGGAATTTTATCTGATTGTTTGAAATGATAATTACGTGAATCCAAAACATCACCGAATACACAAACAATGTTTTCAAAGAAAGAAAAAAACAGATCTCGCAACAAAAACTGGAAATCTTTGGATTTTAGCTAAAATAACTGGAAAGTGGCGAAGAACGTCTAAACGAGTGGCACGAAAATACACATAAAATTAGATATTAACACATACCTAGCCGACCTGAGACGAAACAAGGCCAAAGACTGGACACCTGAACTTGTAAACAGACTGACTCTGCCTCATGAAGCCCTAGCTCACATACCTCCAAAGGAAACATTCCCAAACAATAACTCTGAAGACAGAGAGGCCATTGGGTTGCGAGACAAAAGGACAGTGTGAGGATCAATGACCAAACTTCGTTCAATCGTCTAACACCACAAATCCACGGTCAACAATAGGACACAGCATCGGCTTGGGCAATTCATTTCAAAGGGAAACACCTTACAGCGTAACTAGATCTCTACATTTGGGTGAATCACCAGCTACATTTCCCAAAGCCCAAATGGCCTGTATTCAAGATAAATCAAGGCCAGCGACATAAGAATACAAGGAAGAAAACTTCTAAATGCAACTAATGTCAATTGAGTAACATAAATGGATGGAAAGGTCCAAAATGCAACCTGTTCTCTGAAATCATCACTGGCAACACTAAGAAGTTGCACAAACTTGGGCACAGCTCCATGATCAATCACAACTCTGGTATGCTCTGAGGTTCTTGATGCAATATTTGTTAAAGCCCAGGCTACCTCAAACTATAATATGACCAAATTAAAATGATATTAGATTACCACAATATAATGTCAATTCAATACTTAGAATCTCAACTGAAAAACAGATCATACCTGAAGCTGAGGGAAATCATCCCTTGCAAGAAACTCTACAAGTCGAGGGACCACACTCGCAGCAATAACTTCCTCAATTGGAGGACTGCGTTCTGTCACATATATTTTCTCAGATGGACATTTCCTAAAGACAAAAAAAAATGGTAATAAAGATACATATACTCAAGACTATTACCAATAGAGAGAAGCTTCCTGAATTGAGTTGATGCTTCTAACTGCATGGTAGGATCATTAGACGAGACCCCTGCTACCATTGCAGGAAGACTCTCCAACTGTAACATATCCAACATAATCTTAGTAAGACTCCCTTGTTATATTTTGGCTATAACATATTTGGGCTTAAGTTAAGTCATTATTTATATGTAATTGATGCACAATTGTAAATAGAAATTTAAACCCATTGTCCTTGCATGTCCCACAGTTGGACATTACTTGTCATGCAAGTTGCAACATGTTCTGTTGCCTTTAAAAACATGTTATAAAGTAAGCAATTTCAAAAAATAGAAATTTCAGCTGAACAACCAGTGAGATCATTGTTCAATGGTGAATGCAATGGTGTGTCAAGTGATGCACGAAATAGCTAGTCTTCCACAGCACCAATAAACGGTTGGGACAAAATTTAAGCACTGTCTTATTTTTATGGAAAGAGCAACTCCTTGTTGCTGCAGCTTGGCAAAACAAAAGTGATTGCGATGCATGGTTCATCTTAGAAGACCCCAAAACTGGGCCACTTGCAATGCCTGACATAGTCTAGCCCAAATGTAATCCTTCTGGAATTTAAAGGAAGCACATCTCCCCATTTGCATAAGTCCATTTTTTGGATTGGAAAACAAACTTTCTGGGCACCCCAATTGAATTTGAACTATGTGTACAAGTTTCTAGGACAGCTGAACTGGGGAGATGGGAGGAGGGGTGTTTAGAACGACCAGAGCACACCCCCAAACATTTCATGGGTTGGCTAGTTCGGGACTCATGAAATAGAACTAATTTACTGCATAAATATCATTTTTTACCTGCCTTTCCATAATTTAATTTTCCAACCCCTATCTGAAGCACAGCTGTCAGTTTCTCCCATATCTTCCCTCTCTTTAGTGGTTGGGGATTCAGTATGAGCTGAGTTATATTACTTCTATCATTTTCAAATGTTTTGATCATTTCAGTCTTGAATGCTGTAGAAATTATTTGATCATAAACATCATCGATCTCACAGAGGTTTTTTATGGTGTCAGGACTAGATGCTATTCTTAGGGCTTTTCTTATCACTTGGCCTAAATGACATGTCTCATTTTTCATCCATCAGTCTTGGCATGATCATCTTTATTCTCACACTGTTTATATGATCATTTTTTAGAGGAAGAATGTTATAGTCTTTGCAATAGCAGAAAAGTCCAGTCCCCTTACAAAACTCATGAGTCATGATTCATGGTAAGATAGCATGATTTTTTAGTATGATTTTTCAACTTGCCAGATCTCAATATTTTCTTAAGTCCAAAATTACCTCTGAAAGTAGTTGCTTCGTTAACATCACATTAACCATTGATGGGAGGAAAATCTTCCCATTCCATCCACTTAGCCTTGATCTTGACCTAGAGATTTCAAGATGTTATGCAGTGTTTCCAAGCCTTTAACCACACTGCACAAAGTCCGTTGCATCAAGTACATCTCTAAATAAAAACACCATTAGAACTATAATACGTCAAACCTACATATGCCAATATGTGCCAAATCATTAATCAAATGGAGAAGTAATCGTTATTGCTTTTTCCATTTTTTAACGTTACAAATAAGGGTTTGGCATTGAAGCAGCTAGGAGTTCCCTCCAAAACCCCAAAACAATCCCTAAACTTGGCAAGGAACCGCGTAGGTACAGTTAGAAAGATTTCCGAATCCCCGATAGAGTTCTCACTCGTTTGGTGGGTTTCCGCAGAGTACCGAAGTGCCCGAAATACAGGAACGTAGGTTTTAACAGCAGGAACGGGTCCCAAGCTACATAGAATTTAAGTTTTTGAAACCTCGTAAATGAAGATCTGCTCTTTTGGGATCCGCCGAAATTGTTTTTATTTTCAGCATTTTGTAAACAAAAAGCATAAACATGGATAGAAGTTTGAAGTGATCATTGGTAACAAAAACTCTATTTGGGAGCTAACCCCTTTTAAAAAACAAAATTCAAGGGTTACCCCTGTTGAATTTTAAGATCCTTGAAAGTTTTCTGATTGAAATTTCTCTTTATTGGGTTCCATCATTTGTTTTGTTTTTTGAATTTTTTGTGACTATAAAACATAAATATTGACAGGAGATATGTCAAACCCAAAGTTTCATATGATCCCGATTTGCAATTAAAAATCATAATTTCGGGATCCCCCCTCTTGAATTTTAAGTTATTTGAAAACCTCATGAGAGAAAATTTCACTCTTTTGGGTGCCATCTAAATCGATATTTTTAAATTTTGAAAGAAGGAAAAAAAAACAGAACATATGTCCAACCCTGTAACCTGAATAGCCTAATTTTGAGGTGGGTTATCGGCCAAAAATGGATGAATTCAACATACCTTCTTGTCGACAGTAGTAGATTGCCCATGCTGAAGGAAATGTTGCGCCGCCTTCATCCCTTCTCTTCTCTTCTTCTGCAAATTATCTTCCCTCTTACTTTTCCTGATTTCTATAAGATTGTCCTCTCTTTTGTGGCGAGCTTCGTTTGCATCGACTGACGGCTTGTAATTCTTGTTTCGGACCTCGGTCCAAGAATTGGGTCGAAGCGACATGGCTGTAAAAATTTGGAAAACAAAAAACAAAAAATATCACAGCCAAAAGCCTCTGGAAATTGACAGATGAAACCCTCGAAATCAATAGATTAAACCCTAGAGAGTATTTCTCAAAATCACTGGCAAATTCAAAATCCGAAAACTCAGTTCTACAGAGATCAGATCCGAAGCTGAATCTGGATTGTATTTGGATGTGCGAGCACTCGCACCACTATAAGTGTTCGAGCCCGAACAATAACTCTAAAGATAGAGAGTCCATTGGGTTAGGAGACAAAAGGACAGTGTGAGGATCAACGACCAAACTTCGTTCAATCGTCTAACACCACAAATCCACGGTCAACAATAGGAAACAGCATCGGCTGGGGCAATTCATTTCAAAGGGAAACACCTTACGACGTAAATATACATCTTTGAACATGAATAATGTATATCTGGAATATAAATAATGTGTATTTTGATATATATTTAATATATGAATAATTTATATCTTGAATATAAATATGTATATTTTGATATATATTTAATAATATATATCTAAATTTTAATTGAAATGTATATTTAAGTATTAAGAGGTTTTGGTAGTGCATTATATTAGATATCATTTTTTAGGATTCAACTGTGTTAAATAAATAAGTATGTCATTTCCATGAGAGGTAGTCGTAGCCGACTAATTTCTCATGATTTTTGAATAGTCCACTTAGCACTAATAGCATGGTGACGCTGAGGCATGAAGAAGTGCAATTGAAACTAGTGAAATGAATCACATAGCGTCAATCATCACTTTCATCACTTCCCAGAAGGTCACCCTAGCGCGCTTAACTCTGGAGTTTTTCCCACATTCAAGTCCAGTTAGCTTGCTACCCCATTTGCAAAACCTTATTTGCTAAGATTTTGCAAATAAAATAGCAAAGTAAATAGGCTTGAATATGGAAAAAAACTCCACAGTTAAGCCCACTTGAACCAGAAATAAAGTGTATATTTTTTATTTTACCGTAAAGAAATATATTTTATTTATTTATTTATTTTTAAGATTAAAATTAACACAATATCAGATGGAAAAACAATCTACTCTATCTTATCTCATCATCTTAGTAACTTTATTCTTATCATTATTAGAGACCAAACAATATACACAGCTACAGTACATTCAATCCTATATAAATTAAGATATTACATATTGATAATACAATGAAAATATTATATAAATATATATATATAGAATTACAGGGAACACATGGAATAACGGGATCCCATCTCATGCCACTACTATGCACGATGGAAGCTGTTATTTTCCTTAATGGTGCAGCAGCATACTTGCTGTGCCTTTTTGACAAAGACAAAAGCATAGCAAGTGCCAAAAGTATGATTGGGAAAGTATCAACTAAAGTGGAGCATGTGATAAAATTTTGAAGATTCCACCATGCTTTAATAGCTAGCAAAACACCAAGTAATGGCATCTGACCAGATTTGTATTTGCCAAATACACAGACTGCCTGGGAAAAAAATTAGAATCTACATCCTTAATCATCAAATCATCTATGGTGTAAGCACCAGATTACCTTACTTCAATGAAATAATAGCTACAAAACAGATTAAATGAGCGAGGAAAGTGAACAACAGAGATAATATTCTGTTATGCAACTTTTCCATAAATAGGAACTGATCTAATATAACTGACTAACGATAATGTTAAAAAATTCAATCCGTGAAGTGAGTAGCAGAGATCATAATCAATTAGGCAACTTTACCAAAAAAAGGAAACTGATTCACTGTTGTTTCAGACTGATAGACCCAAATGATAAAAAAATTTCAATCTGCGAAGTTGGAAGCTGATTAAGAAAGATAAAACCCTGTCACAGAATCATGCATTAATTTAATGATTTATTCAAGACTCCACCGCTAAAATAAAATTGTGTGCTGCATTTATGTATTGAAATATCTACACAGATTTATTCCCAGACTGATAGAGAATCATATGCTATTGAAATATTCATGCATTAAGTTAATTATTTATTCAAGACTTCACTGCTAAAATAGAATTGTGTGCTGCATTTATCTATTGAAATATCTATACAGATTTATTCCCAGACTGATAGAGAATCATATGGCATAGGGTTGGTTGTTATTATTATTATTATTATCACATGAATAATGAAAGTATTCACGGGTGCTTGAGACAAAAGTAATCACATTATCACGCGAAAACTCCACAGAGGAGAGGGAAAAATTGTGGAGAAGAGAGGTATACCATTTCCAAGCATGGAGATTGGCTGCACTGTCCACAACTTTGTAGTGGAGGTATAACTAGCAACATGCACAAAACTTTCCCTTTTGTCCTGCCAATTACTAAACAAATAAACTGTATAATCCCCTGAATCTCTATTAACTTGGAGCTCAGCTATTCCATGAACAATGAGACACTTGACAAATTTATCACAGCCTCTAGTATGTGGACGTATCCTTGGCAAACGTTTGAACTTGGCAGTGAGAGGATTGACAACAAATAAAGTAAAGTCAGATCGAGCCACCAAAAATAAACCATCACAGGCAGCCTTGAGACCTAGGGTTTTCATGCCCCACCTATCCCAGTTGCAGGGAACCTTCAGCTCAAACCAACGAGTTGAGGCAATGTTGAAAGCCCATATGTCAAGTTATTGTTATTAATGAAAATGCATCTATCTGTTCTGTCATAGACCGATTGGAAACGTCCGGAAGCATAAATAGCAGTGCAATCATTAGAAACTGATATTGAAGTTATCAAATCAGCCAGTGAGATTCTTGAAAAAATGTTCTCCAATATATCATTTGGAAGCTCTTGAATGACAGGGCAATCGCTTGCGCAAAGGGGCTTGGAATCTTGATCTGATGTGCCCCTCGAAACCCTTTTGCGTTTTGGAGATGTGTAATAATAACGCTTAAATTCTTTAATAAGAATAGGCATTGGAATGTTTTGAGCAAAGCGGATGACCGCTTCTCTCCATTCACGGGTGTGGATAGCTTTACGATTCCCTGCAAATTTTTGTACATTATGGGGATGGCCTAGACCTTGTAAAGATTCTCATTTTCAACTCTGAATTGTCTTCCAAAGCCTGCAACTCTTGTGAAACCTTCACTGCTTGGGCTGGAGATAAGACCCTGGCTATGTCAATAACATTGGTGAAGTTGTTGGGTAGCTGAAAGTCTGAGGCTTTTATTGCTTCTAGCTCTTTTGAGGCCATGTTGGATTGAAAGTCTGAGTTCAGGATTTGGGTATGTCCGGCCAATTACTAAACAAATAAACTGTATAATCCCCTGAATCTCTATTAACTTGGAGCTTAGCTGTTCCATGAACAATGAGACACTTGACAAATTTATCACAGCCTCTAGTATGTGGACGTATCCTTGGCAAATGTTTGAACTTGGCAGTGAGAGGATTGACAACAAATAAAGTAAAGTCAGACCGACCCACCAAAAATAAACCATCACAAGGAGCCTTGAGACCTAGGGTTTTCATTCCTCACCTATCCCAGTTGCAGGGAACCTTCAGCTCAACGAGTTGAGGCAATGCTGAAAGCCCATATGTCTAGGTTACTGTTATTAATGAAATTGCATCTATCTATTCTGTCATAGACCGATTGGAAACATCTCAAAGCATAAACAGCAACCCAATCATTAGAAACTGATATTGAAGTTATCAAATCAGCGAGTGAGATTCTTGAAAAAATGTTCTCTAGTATATCATTTGGAAGCTCTTGAATGACAGGCCAATCGATTGCGCAAAGGGGCCTGGAATCTTGATCTAGTGTGACTTTGGAAACCCTTTTGCATTTTGGAGATGTGTAATAATAACTCTTAAATTCTTCAATAAGAATAGGGATTGGAATGTTATGAGAAAAGTGGATGACCTCTTCTCTCCATTCACGGGTGTGGATAGCTTTGCAATTCCCTGCAAATTTTTGTACATTATGGGGATGGCCCAGACCTTGTAAAGATTCTCATTTTCCACTCCAACTCGTCTTCCAAAGCCTGCAACTCTTGTGAAATCTTCACTTCTTGGGTTGGAGATAAGACCCTGCCTATGTTAATAACATTGGTGAAGTTGTTGGGTAGCTGAAAGTTTGGGACTTTTATTGCTTCTAGCTCTTTTGAGGCCATGTTGGATTGAAAGTCTGAGTTCAGGATTTGGGTATGTCCTGCCAATTACCAAACAAATAAATTGTATAATCCCCTAAATCTCTATTAACTTGCAACTCAGTTGTTCCATGAACAATGAGACACTTGACAAATTTATCACAGCCTCTAGTATGTGGACATATCCTTGGCAAATGTTTGAACTTGGCAGTGAGAGGATTCACAAAAAATAAAGTAAAGTCAGACCGAGCCACCAAAAATAAACCATCATAGGCAGCCTTGAGACCTAGGGTTTTCATGCCCCACCTATCCCAGTTGCAGGGAACCTTCAGCTCAAACCAACGAGTTGAGGCAATGTTGAAAGCCCATATGTATAGGTTACTGTTATTAATGAAAATGCATCTATCTGTTCTGTCATAGATCGATTGGAAACGTCTGGAAGCATAAACAACAACCCAATCATTAGAAACTGATATTGAAGTTATCAAATCAGCGAGTGAGATTCTTGAAAAAATGTTCTCCAGTGTATCATTTGGAAGCTCTTGAATGACAGGGCAATCGCTTGCGCAAAGGAGCTTGGAATCTTGATCTGGTGTGCCTCTCGAAACCCTTTTGCGTTTTGGAGATGTGTAACAGATCTTCATGGATTGTTGAACAAGTCGATTAAGCCATACCTTTAAACAAAGTCGATATTGCAATGAGATGAGACTCTACTCTACCCCAGCGTCCACAGCCTGCCGCCCTCCGTTGCCAAGATGTGCTCCGCTGTGCGGCCGAGGTCACCAGATTGAAAGTAGGCAAGGAAGGCCCCGCTCAAGGGAACACCATCATCCAAATACACCCCATCCTACCTCTATGCGCTCTGTTGGTTTGCATCCCTGCACAAACAAGAAAACGAGTCAAAAAAAAGATAACCCTAAAAACAGAAAGAAGCAAGAAACCTGGCGTGGCGCTCCTCATCCTGCAGAAAAATCCTCCTTGCGTGGCGCTCCTCATCCTCTTGGCGCTCCTCCTCCTGCAGAAAAATCCGCGCTGTGTGGCCCTCTTCATCCTCGTGACCCTCCTCCTGCAGAAAAAGCTCGTTCACCACAAAACAAACTGGCTAGGTAGACAGACGGGATGGGTTGGGTTTAATTAATTTTTTAACTAATAACTATTTTTTAATATTTTTTTTGGACGGCAGATAATTGTTCAATCGTCTAACAATAGATCTGAGGGTTAAGATTAGGAGAGGAAGGCATTTAGGGGAGTTCATTTCAGAGGGAAACGCCTTACGGCATAAATATATACGGTGGAAAGAGAAACATAGAAAGACAAGAATAGTCAAAAGAACAAAAAAAAAACAGAAAAAAAGAAAAAAAAGAGTGCAAATTATAGTGAACATAGTTCCTTATACTCTCAACTTAATGAACGATGCTAAGGACTTGGTAATTATGTAAATGTTCAAATGTGAAGGAATATCCATGAGTGTATGGTAGAGATAGTACATAAGGTTCACAACATGCTAGACATGTAAGCAAGGAGTGAAGGCAACAACATGTCAAGTAGCAAAATAAATCAAAGTTGTGAGATACTTTACCTTAAAGTTTCTTTAAAAGGCAAAAAGAAATTACTGTACTTTTTCGAGGTAAATAATTCATTTTCCCCATGTAAAAGAGGGAGTTCTTACAATATTGTGAAAATATTAGTAAAGTATCGAGTTTATTAAAACATACAAAATTCCCCTTTACACACTTTGCTATTAGTCCCTAACGTACACACCATGCAATTTTTAAATACACAGTTTCAATAATATTGCTTAAATTTAGGAAGCGTTTAAAATACGATTTTTTCTTAATTTTAACAATTTATGCTTGATTAAAAATGTAAATTTAATTTAAAACCCTAAAAATATAAAATAAATTAAAATTTCTTATCTATATATTTCACAACACGGGTAAACAAAAACGGAAGCAAAGATTTGGTAGGTGCATAAAAATTTACAGTTTCTTAGGTCGAGGTGTGCAGCTTCGAGTTTCATGTTTCTGTCAGTCATGATTCGACAGAATTATGATATCCACAGAATTCTTCGAACGCTGGTTCCAGCAGTGCGTTCTCATTTGCTTTCTGGCTTTTTGTTTCCATCGTCCTCATTTGTTTTCTGGTGTATTTTTCTGGTGTATTGGAATAATAGAAGGGTGTTGATCCAGTGTCTTCCCGTAAGCCTAAATGCTGAAATAAATTTGAAGAGTCAGCGCTTTCAGGATTCCGTTGAACTCATTCTCAGAATTAAGGGTTTCTTGTGTGATTGCTTTCTAATTTCTTGTGTATAAGAGCAGAAATAATTTGTGATTGTCTAATTTGAAAGAAGCGGTGGAAACACTCTCAATGATGTATAGTCCCATTAGTTGGGAAGATTAATGATAACCTTCTCACCCTGGTTCTAGTAACATGACACCACCATGTTGATAACCTTGAAAAAATGTTCTATGTACAGCTATACCAAGCTTCTTCAGTACTGAATTACAAGAAGAGCGAACTTGTGTGTTGCAGTAGTAATTGGTATTAGAAGGGATATGGCATAATTTAGATTTGGTGCATTTTATTAATCGGGGATATTTGTGGGAGGTGCATAATAATTTGATATTTTTTTCATGTTCAAAATTGGGGATGCAGAGACTAAGGCAAAGGTTCAAATGATATTGTTTTTTTCAGGTTTAAAATTGGCATGCAAAGACAAATGCAAAGATACTATTGAGAATGCCTATAAAGAACAACATTAGTTTTTCACATAACTAATTGTAATACATTTTAAAAAACTTGTGATACAATTAAAAAGTTTTATAAAAAATCAAATACAAATCCAGTATTATTATCAAGAAATAGGTTTTTTTTAATTAAAATGGAGGTAAATGAAAATTTTAGTTATTTTCTTTTTAGAATTAAAAAAATTCATGATAAGCTTGGTGCTATTGTGAAAAGATTTTAAGAGTGATCTAGTAATAGTGGCATTAAATGAGATGTTGGATGATTATTATATGTTCATCATTGGATTTGCGGCTAGGGAAACTACTCCTACATTTGATGAATTGACACATATTCCCTGTAAGAGGAGGAAAGAAGGAAGAACATAAGTAGCAAATCTCAAAGTTCATATTTAGGGTTGGTAGTGAAAGGGAAGCATCTAGGAGTTCAGATTTAGCATTGGTAGTGAAAGGGAAGCGGTCATACAAAGGAAAACCATGGGATAAAGGAGGCAAGTTATAGTCAAAACCACAACAAGACACATCAAGAGGAAGGATGATGCTTCTAATGTGGTAAGCCTAATCATTTAGCTAAAGATTGTAATAAAAAGCAATTTGATGAGTCCAAACATAGAAGGCATTGAATAATTTTCTTTGATAAAGAAGCCACAATTAATGGTAGTCTCAAAAAAATCAAATTATTCATTTCAAATGCAACTTTATGAGCCGAAATTGATCATGTTAATGCAACGTTTATTGAATCTAGTAGTTCAACTCATATCACATAAAATAACGAATGGTTTGATACATATCATGAAATAATAATGGTGCTCACATGTATCTAGGATATGGTAGATATCATGAAATCAAGGGTTATGATGATGTATGTGTAATTTTATCTAGTGGCCATGTGAGGCAAATACAAAATGTGATGTATGTTCCTAAAATCAATCAAATTTAATCTTAGTGTCCACCATTGAAGATTAGATAGTTGAATTTTTTGAGTCACATTGCATTGTGAAGGAAATACAAGATAGCTACAACATCATAGTAAGAGGAGTACAAATTAGAGTATTGTACAAGTTCGATGTTAACAGGAGATATCATCAAGCAATGGAATGGGTAACCATGTAAGGAAAGGAGATATGCCATCAAAGGTATGGTCATATCAATCACAATGACCTTGTGTTACTTCAAAAGAAAGGAATTGTGGAATATCTTCCAAATTTTAGAAATGAATATGATGAATGCAAAGGATATGCAATAGGAAAACACCATAGGGAAGAGTCTCCTACAAGAACATAAAAGAGAAAAGGGGAAATTCTTAAGCTAATACATACTAATGTGTATGGTTCCATGCAAACTAGGTCACTGGGTGGAGCTTCATATTTCCTTATTTTCATTGATGATAAAACTAGATACACATGGCTCTACTTTATCAAAAGAAAAAGTGATGTATTTGAATGCTTTAAATAATTTTAAAATATGGTTGAAAAAAAATAGGTAAATACATCAGGTTGGATTAAGGGGGCGAATACACTTCAGTGACATTCATAAACAATTGTAAAAATCATGGAATTCAACAATAGTTTGAAGTGTCATATACTCCTCAAAAGAATGGTGTAACAAAAAGGGAAAATGGAATTTTGGTTGAATGTGCTCGAAGCATGATAAAAGGTAAAAAATTGTCTAATGGTTTTTGGGTTGAAGGAATTAGCTCTATTGTATTTTTGAAAAATATAACTCCTATAAAATTTCTAGAGCCTTTTGAAGAATTTCATGGATATAAACTAATAGAGTCATTTGAGAATCTTTGGAAGCACATCATTTTCTCATGTTCCTAGAGAAGATAGGAGAAAGCTTAACGTCAAGACAATCAAATGTATCTTTATTGGCTATTTTTATAATGATAAAGCTTATAAAATGTATGATCCAATGACTCACAAAGTATTTCCAAGCAAATATGTCATATTTCAAGAATGAACATATAGATTTTGATTGGATAAGAGATCTATATGACATGAAATCCATCTATAGTTAAGAATTTAGTATTGGATACGAAATTGTGTTATGGAGCAACACGAAACAACCAACTATTTCTTTTTCTTCCACTACAACTTAGTACAAGGCCTTATGTAGTGAAACATGTGCAACAATTTGGCTAAGAAGAATTCTCAAAGAGATTGGACAAAAACAAGAATAACCAACAATAATAAAATGTGATAATGAGAGCTATATCAAATTGGTGAGAATCCTAGTCTATAATGCTAGGCCAAAGCATATTGAAGCATCACATCATTTTGTAGTCAAAGGAGTTTGATTTGATCTATTGTAATAAATATGATAATGTGGCATACATCTTTACTAAGCCTTTAGGAAATGCTAAGTTTACTTTATGTAGAGACAAGTTAAGAGTGATATATTATTAATTTCTCCATTAAGAGGGAGTTATAGAGATAATTAGAAAAATGAAGATTCTAGATTATTATAGTTTCAATGTTATGTTCTAGAATGTGAGGTTTTCCAATGTAAGAGTTAGTTGGAGCCACATATGCATCATTATCTATAGTATTGTTGCCACAACTATAAAATAGGACTCTTGTATGTATTTGTCCTCTGAGTTTGAATTAATAAGACTATCTCATTGAGACAGTTCTGCCATCTCTCTGTTATCTTTGTTTTTATTTTTTACACCTCACTAAACTTTAGCAGTCAAATTTCTATGGAGAAAAGTCCCTTATTCCATGTATGATTTGATCATGACCTTAAAATTATGCGAGTATAGATCCATTTTGACCATAGATCTAACAAGTACCAAGAAGGATCAAAACTCTTAAGGTGCAAAGCTCTTTTAAAGTGCAAAATTTGATAAAAGGGTTTGAACATCTATATATTTGATCCCTCTCGATACTTGATAAATCTGTGGTTAAGGTGATCTTTACACATTCCATAAAAGGCATTGAGAGGGATCAAAACTCTTGAGGTGAAAACATATTTTAAAGTGAAAAACTTGAAAAAATGTTTGCACCTACACATATCTGATGACTCTCAATACTTTGATAAATTCACTTTTAAAGTGGATCATTACACTACAAGAAAAATGACAATGGTGAGGGGTGAAAAATGTTACCATAAGCTCATTGGTAATGGTCAAAAGAGCCTTCGTCACCAAAAATTGAACGTCACCAAAGGTGACGTCACCAAAAGTATAGGTGTTGTAGTAACATTCAAATTTTGTCACCAATAATGATTTATAATGATGTATAGTGACCCTCACCATTTCATATGAGCAATGGTGATGGGCCATAGCCTCTGTCACAAAAAACTGAACGTTACTAAAGGTGGTGTCGCCAAAAGTATAGTTGTTTTAGTGACATTCAAAGTTCGTCACCAATAATGATTTATAATGACAGATAGCGATCGTTACCATTTCATATGAGCAATGGTGATAGACCATACTCTCTGTCACCAAAAGTTGAATGTCACCAAAAGTGTTATTGCCAAAAGTATAGTTGTTGTGGTGACATTCAAGGTCCATCACAAATATTGATTATAATGATGGATAGTGACCATCACCATTTCATATTAACAACAATGATTTATTGTGATGGATATTTCATGGCCGTTACTATTGGCGCATATATATGGTGGTGTTCGTTGACCGTCACCAATATCTACATTGCCAAAAGTATAGGTGTTATGGTGATATTTAAGGTCCGTCATGAATAATGACTATAATGACGAATAAAGATCATCATCATTTCATATTAACAACAATGATTTATGGTTGCGGACCTTTGAGGGTCATCACTATTGATGCGTACATATGGTGGCATTCGTTGACTATCACCATTTCATATTTTCATGAGGGTTGAGAAATGTCACCAAAGCTTATTGGTGATGGTCAAAAGAGCCTCTACCACCAAAAATTGATCATTGCCATTCCATATGGATGTTAGGGCACGATGGAATCGAACCACCAACCCCTTGCTTGTAAAGCAGGTGCTCTTCCATTGAGCTAACACCCTTTAAAGAATTAGACTTTTAAAAATTAGACCTTGAAACTTCATAAATTGTAAATTCTACAACTTTCAATAAATTAAAGTCTCACCAATATTTTACTAAACAAGCAAAGCAACATCGAAGCTACAGGTCCCTACCTAATGGTTATGGAAGTCATGAAAAGTGGGTGGAGGGAAAAATAATTATGTATAAGAGAATCAATATGTTCAGTTAAATACTCAATTAGAAGTGAAACTCTTAAGACATTTATAATCTATAAATGACCTATAACTAGCAAATGCACGAAGTATTGCAAAGGAAATGTTATAAGTGGATAGAATATGGAAGAAGAACATTGATGAAGACAGATGCAATATGTTATAAGTTGAGTGAAAGAAAAATCTCAATGTTGTTGGTGTTTAGTGTTTAGATATCTGAATGATATCAAAATTTATATGCAAATATAACACAGATCTCTGGAAGCCTTGAATGACACACACACACACAACCACACACACACAACACACACACACACACATATATATATATATATATATATATCCCCTTTACATAACCAACATGCAATTTGGAATTTCACAAGTTCGCACTCAAAACATGACAACAAGCAACAAATAAAAGAAATTGAGTTGGACAGAAAGAAATAGCTTCACCTTCATTCTTGAGTTGTTTCTATTTATTTGAATTTGACTCATGACATGTTTTATCTGACAAGGAATCAAAATCATCACCAGTATTAAATTCATCTAACACAGACTTTAGATGTCCCACTCACATTTGCATTTTCGTTGCCATGCCTGAAAACCATGGAGTTTCCTGTCGAAAGTAGAATAAGATGTGTGTCTACTGTTCAAGAACACATTCCTTATTAACCATTGTTACCTGACAGAAACCAAAGAGACAACACAATATCAGTGTACACAAAATACCCTACTCAAATATAATCATAACTTAGCAAAGAAGTCTAAAAGATGTTCTTAATTAATAAACTTTGTAATTGGAAATATTGTTTTTTTAGATTTAAAAAAGACTATGGTATACAAGGCTTCTATCTATTTATCAAGGCAATTATATCATAACATATGTCACACAGTAGCAATCTACAGTTCCTAAAGTAAAAAGGAAAATTTGCTCAAGAAAATAGATTTAGAAAAGAGATTTTAAAACTATAAGTTTGTCTTCAAAGCTTTAATTAATATAACAACAAACTAGTTGGAGTTTGAAAATCAAAATCATTCATAGGAAACGAATAAGACAGTGGCCAAAGTCGTTATTCATACAAATAAAGCTAGAGTCACTATTGCCATTGCAGATAACTGAAATTTGGGCGGTGGTCTAATAATTAGAGATTATTTGTTGGGAAGACTCATGAGTACCATCTTTTTTTTCCATGGTCAGTTGTGTCTCTAGATCCAGATTAGATAGCTTGCCATTCTCAAGTTCTACCTTTCAAGTACTGACTTCTGACTCACCCTTTAAAACACAATTCTACCACTCCATTTTTTTTTTTTTTGTCAAGAGAATTGGTAGGACCTTCCCATCCTTTATTTTACATCATCAATAACCATCCATTAATGATATAAAGAATAACAGATACATAACAAAGGCCAAATATGTGCTTGTTGTATACCTATGTTCTAGGACTCATCTGACCTTATTGGTGCAAAGAGCTCACCCTGAAAAAATAACATCCACGTGCAATTTAGAAGACTTTTTAAAATCAAGCTCCAAATAAACCAATCAAAATATGAACATCCTTTTAATCAATAAAATCTCTAACTTAAAATAAAAGTGGCCTAGAATTGAATTTTATACCAACCATGTCAAGTAACTAACATCAAGTGAGAAATACAAGCCATGCATATTGGATTAGTGAAATAATTGATCTAGTAAAGCTCAAAAATAGAGGACTTATAGCTAAGAAATGCAAACAAATGACTTAGAACTAAGACATGAGATTGCCCTTTCAACCCTGCATTAAATAACTCTTCTTTATGTCACTTACCATTAAATGTTTTATAATACTAGGTGGAAGTGGTATTTTAACATTAATCTCTGATAGTCTGTGTCCACGACTACTTGTCAAGATCCACTCTATTACCAACATCTGGGGCTAGATAATATACATGTAAAAACCATCAACATGAAAATGAATCTACATCCTTGTAAAAAAATGGGAGGAAAAACAACATCCACAAATTGAAATAAACTGTAGGATACCTCATTCCTACAACATGATTAACTTGTCATGAACAATAAAAAAATAAATCAGGAGAAATGTAATTTTTTCCAAATTTTGACAATGAAATCTTTTGCATATTCTATGAACAATTGATCAAAAAATTCAGTTAAAGCTTGTCAGCATTAGGATTATAGTAAAATATAAAGGAACCACTCCAACACATATATAATCCTAAACATACATATCTATACATATAAGTATTTATTGAGGACATTGTATTTTGTGAAAATATGTAAGTCAAATCTTTGAAATAACACAATTTATGTTACCACTGCCTTACGAACTCCATTCATTCGAGTATTTATGAAGTCCATTCAAGAATTTATTCAATGTTCAAAGTTCCAAAAATTAACATGTATCCTAAAAAAGCTCAAATTTGAAAAGGAGATAACCGAAAGATGTAGATGTTAAAATTGGCATCTAGAACCAAACTCCATGTGAATCGTCTTATTTATGGTAGCTGATATTTTTCTTAGATCCCTCTCATTGAGAGGTGTAGGACTGATCTAAAGATCATCTTATTCTGATAAGTATTCATGGAGTTATGAATTTATTTGTGTTATAAGACAATTTGACAAGGTCAGCCAGAAACCAAACTGTCCCCACTTGTGCTCAACGGTTTAGTATAAATAGAGGTATCCTTCAAGTCATTTACACACAGTCACACTCTTGTGATTTCTCTCTTCATTTTGTTTTGGGTTTTGATGAAGGAGAGATCTAGAGGGAGTGCCCTAGGCTCTATGCTACCCTAATGAAAAAGCCCTAACTAGCCTTAGCACAGTCATGGAGGAGACTTCTATAGTGTAGTAAGGAGAAGTCCTAACTGCCCTAAATGTAGGTCTAAAAGAGACCCTAAGCTGAGGTGAAGAAATCTAGCCCTAGCCGCAGATCTAAATGGAGTCATAGACAGAGTTAAAAACAATGGAGAGGAGACTTAGTTGTAGATGAAGGAGAGCTCTAGCAGCAGTTAAGAAAGAGGTATGGCCACAATTAAAGGAGGCCTAAATCCGTAGTAAAGAGAGTCCATATCCATAGAAATTGAGGACGCCTATATGCAACTACGAGAGGAGGCCTAATCTAATATCAAGAAGAGCTCGTATACACTATCAAAAGGAAGTCCTAATCCGCTACAAAGTGTAGCCAAAATTTCCAATGGAAAGGGAGATCTAGCCACATAAGAAGGACCCTATGTGTGTTCCAGGTGACAAGATGGAAATCTATGTGTGATGTAGGTGACAGCATGTTAAATAATACAGTTACAAGGCATGAGTTGAGGACTCGGAATTCGTTGTCATAAGAAGAAGCAGCGCATTGTAGAAGTCTTCTCTCTAGGCTAAGTTTGGTGGGCAGTATGCCAAGTTTAGGAGTGTAAGGTCATAACCTTAATCTGAGTTCTGGATGGATAGTTTGTGTGGGCAACTATCTTTAGTATAAGGTTATGACTATGCTGTATGGTATCTTGTGAACACATGACAGTGACATCTTCAGTCTAATGTATGGCATGTTAGATATATACATGATGTAGTGAATGGATAGAGATTCAATGATGATTGATTAGAGATTCTAGTGTTTAATAATGTTCTTACTACAGTGGTATTTGGGTTTATCACCGTATGAAATAATGGTAACATTATGCCATATCATGTGATTGTAAGTGAAGGATAGTCTTGTGGAAGGTAGAGACAACCTTCCCTTAGAGGAAAATTGCAAACAAATCTAGGTAGACATTGTCACTGTTAGTTGACTGCACTTTGACCCTGTTGAAGGAGTCTAGCTACTGTGCTAGGCTATAAGCCATAGAAAGCAACTAAGACTGGTGAGTGTAAATGATTGTAGCATATTGGATGTAATGATGGATGCACCATGATGGGTGCAACAATGGGTTCAACTCAATGATGGGAGCAACACAATGATTAGAGTAGCTTAGTGATTGGGAGCAACATAGTCACAGGTGCAACAGTATGAAGTGTACAACATGGTCATTAGGTCCATCATTGTGATTATGCGTGCAGCATGATGATGAGATGCAGCACAATGATAGGTGAAGTAGCCACCTTGGAGAATCAGTTGAAGTGCCATGTCTTCAACTTATCTCATGTAACATCTTCTTAGAGATGATCTATGCTCTTATCTAGATAAGTCAAAGTGTTGACTTTTGTTGTAAATGTATTATCTCTCTCTCTCTCTCTCTCTCTCTCTCTCTCTCTCTCTCTGTGTGTGTTGAAATATTGAAGAACATATAAGAAGAATTAATCAAGGGTTTCCCCACATTGGGGTTTGTCGCTAGCTAGTGCCACATCTTGTGTCCTTTTGTCTTGTCTTGTCTTTTATGATTTATGTTTATGTTCTATCTACAGTTTACCTTAATGCTAATGTAATTGCTAATCTAGAAAAGATATTGAGCTAACTATGAAAATTGAAATAAATTTCTCTAAGCATAGAACATATACATAAAATTAACAGTAGAGTACATATCTCACATTTATATATCCTAATTTTCAAACATTGAAAGGACACTGTTTAGCATACTATTGTGAATTCAGCCCAAAATGCTAGAAAAAAATATTGATGGTTATTTTGCTAATATAGAAGTTTTATACATGCATTTATTTAAACAGTTAGCTTGCAATCTCAAACATATCTAAGGATGCATACAATACGTTGCATCTTTAGTGCTGGTGTCTGAACTTGAGACAACGAAGTCCAACATTTAATAGTTTTCCTACAATATGTACTAGCCGAATAGGTGAACAATAATATTATAGATATGTGTTATGAATATATGTATTGCAGGCCAATAAGAGTATGGTTGGAACAATCATGTCCAACCCTTCCAAGTTTTCTTATAATTTGCACTAGTCTAATAGGTGAACAATAGAACTGTAGGTGTGCATTTTGCATCACTTACCTAAATCCAACACCTTCAGCATAGAAATTTCAAAGAATAGGTCCAAAACTGGTAAGTAATTTGCAAAATGAAAGAGTTGGCTTGCTTGTTTCTGGAGAAGGCTAGATTCTTACATTGTTCATTGTAAATTCATGACACTTTACCAAGCTTAGATGGAGCAAAAAGGAACCAAGCTAGAAGGTTATTTAAAGAATCCTTACTTAGCCAGGGTAAAATGTTAGCCTTGTTTTGTCAAAAAGCATAAATGTAAAAACTTTAAGAAATTCAGTGAAGAGACTGTAGAAATGTTCTTATCAAACCACTAACATAAACAAAGCTAAGAAATATTGCTTTGTAAAAGTGATATTCATGGTCAAATTAACAAGAAAGTGACCTTTTAACATAGTTAATGTGCTAGTGTTGTTGTTACAATATTTGGCCCAAACAATAAACAGAAAAAACCCATTTTCAATTTAGTAGGAGCATGTGGGGCAAATAATCTCACAATAGTACCCATCATTGAACATTCTAACCCATTAAATCACGTTTACATCCTTTTGAGGTCCTTCAACAAAGTACTTAAAAGTTGTGAACAATGTCATAACAATACTTCTAGCTATAGAACAAACATTTCAAGGTTGGCTCTATTTTATGATATGGATATTTGTCCTTCAAACAGAGTTATGTGGAACAAAACCACTCCTTAAGAAAAATATGGTTGTAAATGCGTGTTGAACTCTCTTAGCACAAATATGCTTTTAGTATGGTATAGGATTCTCAGACTAGTGCCAGGTTTAAGTGTGCTAAAGAATTTAGATTTTAACTATGATATGGTGCACGCTTGGCTTCAAGACAACATATTCTTTAGGAATTTCATGTTGGGAAACTTCCAAATCTATTTCCAGGAAAACTCATTTTAAATGGAATTTTTTTTGTATAATGGTTGTGGTTCATATGGATGCACATTAATATATATGTTTTTTTCCTAAATTTGAATAATTTATGTAATTTTGGTGACCTTTTAGCATAGTTAATGCACTAGTGTTGTTGATACAATATTTGGCCCAAACAATAAACAAAAAAAAA
Organism: Pinus taeda; assembly: GCA_000404065.3. NCBI lineage: Eukaryota > Viridiplantae > Streptophyta > Pinopsida > Pinales > Pinaceae > Pinus > Pinus taeda. Next base: position 142,472 of record APFE030766787.1, on the reverse strand, counting down.
AAAACCATTTTCAATTTAGTAGGAGAATGTTAGGCAAATAATCTCACAATAATACCCATCACTGAACATTCTGACCCACTAAATCACTTTTACATCCTTTTGAAGTCCTTCAACAAAGTACTTAAAAGTTGTGAACAATGTCATAACAATACTTCTAGCTATAGAACAAGCATTTCAAGCTTGCCTCTATTTTATGATATGGATATTTGTCCCTAAAACAGAGTTATGTGGCACAAAACCACTTTCACCCTTAAGAAAAAATGTGGTTGTAAATGCATGTTGAACTCTCTTAGCACAAATATTCTCTTAGTATGGTATAGGATTCTCAAACTAGTGACAAATTTAAGGGTGCCAAATACTTTAGATTTTAACAATGATATGGTGCATGCTTGGCTTCAAGACAACATATTCTTTAGGAATTTCATGTTGGGAAACCTCCAACTCTATTTCCAAGAAAAATGAAGTTAAATGGAAATTTTTTTTGTATAATAGTTGTGATTCATATGGATGCACATTAATATATATGTTTTTTTCCTGAATTTGAATCATTATGTATTTTTTGGTCAACCAGTTTCTTTATCCAGTTTTTATCTAGTTCTGATTCAATTTGAGAGCTAAAAGAACTCACGAACTTAACAGGATAAATTAATATCCTCCCCAACCAAGTTCAACTATCGCTTGTGATGTGATTGTTGTTCATGAGACAATTGTTGATCCATACAACACATGTATATATTCTTGGAATATGATCTAACTATGAATATGGAAGTGTTTAGCTACCTTTTGAGGGCATTGTATTTATGAAAATATGGAAGTCAAATCTTTGAAATAACACAACTTATGGCAGTGGTAAGCTAGAATTCAAATATCCAATAACATAATTTTGGATAGTTGAGAACTTCATATGTGTGTGTAAGAATTGAAATCCATGAACACAGTCACAACTCATCATATAAGGTTCTAAGTTCTCCAAAACACTAGATAGAGAAAACTAATAAAAGCCTTAGCTCCACCAAAGATATTTCAATAAGATATTCAAAAATATTGATTGTTGGAGTATCTTTCATGGAGCTAGGGTTTCTCTTGGTTTTCCTTATCTAGGCATTTTGACAGCATGGATAATTATATGATAGGTTGTGATTGTGTTCATGTGTTTCATTTCTTCTTTATATATATGAAATTATTGGGTGAATGATCCAAGAAACACTAGCACCTTAAGGCAAAAACACATAAAGTACCAAGAAGATTGAACGAGAGAGAGAGAGAGAGAGAGAGAGAGAGAGAGAGAGAGAGAGAGAAGGTAGCACTACTCTTACATCTCTAACCCTAGTATGAAAAGGAATATGCACAAGTGCATGATCGACTATAATAACAACTCAATCCTTCCTCTATTTATATGAGAGGTAAAGGGGATTTACAATAACAATTGGACCTAGTCCACTACAAAAAAACTTTCAAGACACAAGTAGGTTCACCCATGTGAAGTACTCTACTCTAAGTGACATGTGTGCCGCTCAAAGGTGACAATGGTTAACAAGCAAGGCCTCCATGGCATGAGCACTACTCCCTAATGTCCAACAATCCTCCAAAGGTCCAAAGGTCCAATGCATCTCCATGGTCATGTGTCTCCTTAAGGACAATGCATATCAAAGGTCATTTGTCACCTTGAGGACTCCCACACCTACATATCCACTCCCTCAACCCAAGAGTCCATGTGTCAAGTGTAAACCTCCATGCAAGAAACCAAGAAACACCATGCTCTCTAGGACTCAATAACCTCCTCTAAAATACCCATCTCTACTCCAAGCACATAAACTCCCTTCATGCATCAACAACATAAAGTCACCAAGCTCCATACTTATCCAACACTTTCAGGAAGAATGTCTTCAAACATCCAAACAAGGTCTAGCAACAAACAGTAAACCACCTCCAATGTCCAAGTCTATCATGAAGAGCTTGGTCCAACCATACACCATGCACCCCACATCTTTCATTTCTTCTTTATGTATATTAAGTTTTCATGTGAGTGCTCCAAGAAACACTAGCACCTTAAGACAAAAACACATAAAGAGCAAATAAGATTGAACAAGAGTGAGAGAGAGAGAGAGAGAGAGAAAGTAGCACTACTATTACATCTCTAACACAAGAATGAAAAGGAATATGCACAAGTGCATGATCGACTATAATAAAAACTCACTCCTTCCTCTATTTATATGAGAGGTAAAGGGTCTTTACAATAACAAGTGGACCTAGTCCACTACAAGCAACTTGCAAGACACAAGTAGGCCCACCCATGTAAAGCACTCTACTCTAAGTGACATGTGTGAGGCTCTAAGGTGACAATTATTAACAAGAAATGTCTCCATGGCATTAGCACTACTCCCTAAGGTCTAACAATCCTCCAAAGGTCCAAAGATCTAATGCATCTCCATGGTCATGTGTCTCCTCAAGGACAATGCATATACAAGGTCATGTGTCACCTTAAGGACTCCCACACCTACATATCCACTCCCTCAATCCAAGAACCCACATGTCATGTGTAAACTTCCATGCAAGAAACCAAGCAACCCCATGCTATCTAGGGCTCAATAACCTCCTCTAAAATACCCAACTCTACTCCAAGCACACAAACTGCTTTCATGCATCAACAACATCAAGTCACAAAGCTCCATACTTATCCAACACTTCGACGAAGAATGTATTTCAAACATCCAAACAAGGTCTAGTAACAAATAGTAAACCACTTCCAATGTCTAAGCCCATCATGGAAGAGCATGGTCTAACCATACACCATGCACCCCACATCTCACTAAGCACTCCCAAGGCCCAAACATGGTGTAAACATTTTCAAAGTAACCCGAAAAGCTAAAAATTATGCCCTCTCATCATAAAATACTTTCTAACTCCATGCATATTTGGTTACAACTTTCACTCATAAGTGTCACTAATCAAAGTTTGCAACTCCTATTTTCTTCAAAAGGTGGGAAGACTAACTATAAAATTACCATTAGACATTGGAGTAGAGGCTTTTTATGAAGGTGGTTTTAAAGAGACCATTTGGGGCAAGGGCATTATCCATACTACCTTGGTCCTCAGTTGGCATCCATACCTTAACAAAGTTGTTTGTGAAGTGTGCTATTGCATGGATTTTGGAAGAGACTATTTGGGGTAGGCAACATCCATACTGTTGTTGATTTGATCTGAGTTGGCATCCATACCTTCTCAGAAGACGATTCTCACAATTTGAACTCCAAACACAAACATGCTAACTTTACATGTGGATTTTAGTTGACAGAAAACAAGGCTCTAACCCAAAGTTCTCCCTCTCATGATTTGGGACTTGTAATCCCTACTGATTTCAAGAAAAACTGCAAATAAAATATCTCTCAGGCATTTTTGTAATATTCCACAAACATATAAGCTATCATTAATGAAAGAAAGAGAGGGCTCTAATCAGTTAAACAAGCACTGAAATACATCATGTGCTACATTCATCTGCCAAAGGAGACTTAAAGCCTCATGTGTACTGTAGTGATTACGGGCTTTGCTTGGCCACAACCACTTATTCACAATCTCCCAGCTTTTACAGTGCCTCAAATCCACTGTAAGGGACATATTTGAGAATAATTAACTGAATTTGACTACCAAATGGTAATTTACATATAATGGTTTTGAATTTTACTTACTAATGAATGAAAGGTGGCCTTTACTAACTTCAAGCTAAATTTATAAATGACATTTATTTGTATTCCTTTATGAGAAATATTTCTTCTATCTTTACCATAGTCAGCTATTTTCTGTAATCAAAGGGCCATTATATAATGCTACACAGTTTACCTTTGTACACAACTGCACTGAGTTTGAAGTTACCTAAGTGAGTTTTGTCAATATGGTGGTATGCTAGATCAATCTAAGTGGTGCTTTGCATATGACCCCCGCCATGGTTCAAGTTTTAGCAATGGCACACACTTATGTTTGTGCTCATGCTTGTAGGTGTGCGACCACACATATTAGCAGTCAGGGCCAAGTGCATGTACTAAGTGTCTTTTGTGGAAAAGATACCATCCACACACATCCTACTAACCAAACAAATCCAACATGAATGTCATTGGTTGCATACTTTCCCATGTAGGGCAAGGTGTAGCTGACATACCATGATAAAAGGAAGCCAATCAACAAAAAATGTGGGTTCACTAAAGTAAGTGTAAATTTTATCTAATCAGGCAACATATTTTCCTTAATACAGTGGAAAGTTAAAATGCTTGCAATGATTATGAACATGGCACAAAAGCTAGGCTATGTCACAAGGTTCACTGAACTTCAACCATAAAGTTTAAAATTTAGTGACTTCAACCAAATTCAAATGGCCAAGTGCATGTACTAGGTGTCTTTTATGGAAAATATACCCTCCACACACAACCTACTAGCCAAACAAATCCAACATGAATGTCATTGGTTTTAGTTTGTCCCAAGTAGGGTAAGGTGCAGTCGACATATCATGATAACAAGAATCCAATCAACAAAAGATGTGGGTTCACTAAAATAAGTGTAAGTTTTATCTAATTATTCAACAAATTTTCCTAACAGAATGGCAAGTTAGAATGGTTGCAATGATTATGAACATGGCACAAAGTCTAGGCTATGTCACAAGGTTCATGGAACTTCAACCATAAAGTTTAAAATTCAATGAATTCAACCAAATTCAAAGGGCCAAGTGCATGTACTAGGTGTCTTTTTCAGAAAAGATACCCTCCACACATAACCTACTAGCCAAACAAATCAAACTTGAATGTCATTGGTTGTAGTTTGTCGCAAGTAGGGCAAGGTGCAATTGACATATCATGATAACAGGAAGCCAATCAACAAAAAAGATGGGTTCACTAAAATAAGTGTAAGTTTTATCCAATTATTCAACATATTTTCCTAACAGAGTGGCAAGTTAGAATTCTTGCAAGGATTATGAACAAGGCACAAAGTCTAGGCTATGTCACAAGGTTCACTAAACTTCAACCATAAAGTTTAAAATTCAGCGAATTCAACCAAATTAAAAGGGCCAAGTGCATGTACTAGGTGTCCTTTACAGAAAAGATACCCTCCACTCAGAGCCCACTAGACAAACAAATCCAACTTGAATGTCATTGGTTGTAGTCTCTCCCAAGTAGGGAATGGTGCATCCGACATACCATGATAATAGGAAGCCAATCAACAAAAAATATGGGTTCACTAAAATAAGTGTAAGATTTATCTAATTATTGAACAAATTTTCCTAACAGAGTGGCAAGTTAGAATGCTTGCAATGATTATGAACATGGCACAAAGTCTAGGCTATGTCACAAGGTTCACTAAACTTCAACCATAAAGTTTAAAATTTAATGAATTCAACCAAATTCAAAGGTTTGTCCCGAATTCATAGAGATTCATCCTTATATCTGTGGATAGTTTTGAAAACTAGAACCAGGTTTTGAACCAGCCCAACAATCTAATTGAGTTTGGAACCAGAATCAGGTCTAATCAGATTCAATGAACCAGATTCGAAAAAATTAGACAATATATTATATTTAAAAAATTGTGAATTATACACTTAATAATTATGAACTATATAATTAAAATTTTGACACATATATTTAAATTTATTGATGAATTTTATTGGAGATTTTTAATATGACATATTTATATTGAACTTCGTTATTGCTAAATTCAAATATAAACACAAAGCAGGTAACTTGGATTATGCCACAACTTGCTCATACACTGATATTCACCCTTATCTAGAGAGGTAAGTTTGCTGATACACTGATATTCAACTTTATATAGCGAGAAAAGTTTTACAGGCGATAATTTCATCCATTTTGTGTTGATGGAGTAGATTTTTGGATTTGTAATAGCATGACCTTTTCTCTTTCTGTGGAGGGTATCTGTTCTAACACACTTGGATTTAACTCAGCAGCATTTATTTCTGTGGAGGGTATCTGTTCTCACAAAGTCACCTAGGGATTGCACCTACCTTGGCCACTGTTGCATGCATTGGCACCTATCTACAAATGTGAGCACAAGCATGAGCACATCACTTGGTAGGACTTGAAACCTGGTAGGGAGATGTTAACTTACCCACTTTCATCCCTACCATGCTAACTTACCCACTTTCATCAACCAGGAAAGCTACTATTAACAAATTTGGTTGTTCTTGTGTGCAAAATTTATTAAAATCTTCCATTTTAGGCCAAAAAACTTCTTTTTTCCTTTATTCTGTTACCTATTCTTTTTGTTTTTCTTCCAAATTTCTGCAATGACCTCATTTTTGTCAACTGGTGCTTGTATTCGTTGTGGAAGAAGTCGTGGAGGGAGAAGGGATGGTGATGAGAATCAACAAAAATGCCCTGTTGATTCCCTTGTATGGAAGTTTGTGACAAAGATAGGGAAGGGAAAATTTCTAGTGAAAGTTGCATGTGGAATTGTTGCAAATGCAAGATGAATTGTATTAGGTTGTCCATGGTTGTTAAGCCATAGTGATAAACAGGGAAAGTAGGAAACAATGAAAAGGCAGTCCAGTACCATTGTTATGGGGTTTGCTGGGGGAAATTTTGGTTTATTCTTTCCATAATGGAGCCACTAATTTATTTGCTAGATCTTGCGATACTGAACTTCCTATGTTGGGAAAAATTTGTGAGAGCACCATTATGTTGGAAAGAATTCATCGAGTTCTTGAAGAGAGGGACCCTCTTTTGAATGGGACTAAAGGGATATAATCATCAATAGATTAAACAAATGCAACAACTATCAACATTCTATAGCCTAAACTTTGAACCAAAGTCCAATGATGAAGCATCTTTGGCTAAATTTTAGGGTAAGAGGAGGACCCCACAGGAAGAGAGCGAGGTAGCTGATTATTTTAAAATAGAATTTTCTAAGGTATGTCCTCGTCTGATGATGTTGTTAGAGAAAAATAACTTGTTTACTTCATAACAGGTGGGCGTCAATTTGGTAGTGGAAATTCGCTCATTGATAAGGGTGCTATGAAGTATTAGGCCTCTTTTCATGGTGGTCATGTTATGGTGCCCATACGCTATATTTGCAAACCCTTGCATATAGGGTTCTTTCACAAGTTTTTAGCTTTCAACAGCATAGATAAATTGGAGCACTTATGGGTTTGTCACTTTATCCATTTAGTCTAGAGAAATAGACTTCATCAATGAAGGTAGAATTTCTTGGGTATATTCACTTCTTGGCCTCATCTGTGGATTGAAGGGAGATTGTAACTAAAGTCCTTCAAAGTTATGGGATGTGAATCTGGAAGATGCAAACTTGGAGTCCCTTGAATGCTTCATGACTAACCTCTCCTTGGGTTGTTCTTCCAGTGTCCCCTTTCATGTTGGGGGTGACAGATCCATGCCTTGGACTGGATTGGTTTTAGAAGGTTCTTCATCTTCTCCTAGCCACGGTGCTTGTTCTTCTTATCATTAGTCAAGGAAATTAGTATCTATTCTATTACAGGATGTGGATATTAAAGACTATCAGTTTGGTTATTCTTGATTCACTATATTTTTGTGCTTCCAATAATTTCATTTTGGACTTTTGGAACTTTCCAAATAATAAGCTCAGTTTTGTAATTTTTCCGTTTATAATTTGACATTGGCATTTTCATATATTAGTGAATTAATTAGGTGCTAGAATCATGATGTACCTGGAATTCCCAATTTTGGTTTGAAATATCTAATATGTGAAATTAGAACTAAGAACTCAGGGTTCCCTCATGATACATAGAAATATTATGAACTTTTCAATTCTGATTCCACTGTTTAGATTTCACATTCATGATTCAAATGGACACTGATACAATTATACAAAATTCCTTTTCAAGTTCAGATTTGGATTTGGATTCATCATTCAGTGTTCATATATCCACATTGATGTAAACAAATTTTTGAACGGCTCATAGTCATGCTTTTTGATGTGCTCAATTTTTTCAGTAGATATACTTAGGAGATTGAATTATCTACTTTGAAAATTCCGTTGTGTACATATCGATTTAAGTTGCCAAAGTTGTTTTTGTACTATCATAAAAAAGAAACCTACTGGACGTAGTTCTTATATTGGGCACAGAGTGTCTACTATCTGTCAATCTTCATAATTTTGTTCTCCTGCAAAATGTAAAGAAAAATGGATGTAATTATTTTATTATGTTATTGGTAGTTATTAGTTTCAAATACATTACTTAAGCATTTCCAAAATTGTAAGTTCTATCAACTTACTTTCATATAGAAAGGCCTGCTCTCTCTTCGGGGCACACAAAGGTGATTCTGGGCTTTTACCATTTACCTGCTTCTAGAGGTGATCTGGAGCATGCCTTGGGTTCCCAGAATAGTGCCATGTTACAATCATGGATGGTGCAAGTCTTTTAAGCCAAGGCAAATATGGCATTATTAAAGTGTGAAGTCATGGTTGATACTTGAACATCACTGAATCAAATTAAATGAAGAAAACAAAAATCTTCATCATTATAGTCATTAATTCAAAAAATACATATAAATAATTAATCTATAATCAGACATCCTATGACAATTAATGGTACTATTAAAAATTTAAGTAAAAATACTTTAAGAATTTAACATTACTATTGATTGTTGGAATTGGTAGTGTTGAGTTAGTTTTTTTGTTAAGATTTAAGGTTTAGGAGGGGGAGGGTTGGTTTTGTAGCCATGGGAGTTTCTTGGGAGGGAAACAATTTCTGGTTCAATTCATAACCACCTAAAAAACTGCCATATCAGATCCCAAATTCTCCCACATATGTGAGATATGACTTAGTCACCTAAAAAAAGTCCAACCAACGATTGTATAGCAGCAAATTTGAACACTAGCTATAATGATGGCCTAGATTCAAATACTAGTAGAAAATCAAGCTAGGTTCAAGGCCTGGGTTAATTTCAGATAGTGGATACTCCTCTATGCTAGAATTTAGTCAAACGTAACTTGTTTGTAGTGTGGATCTTCCTGGAAGTTGTGTGCCCTAAAAAGGAAAAGTATGCCTTGTCTATTTCATGGATTGGGCTAATTAAAATAGATAAAATAGTTCTTTTAGTTATTTAAAAGAATTAGCTATCAAAGGACCACCCAAGTGTTGTTTGGACACAATCAACAATACTAACTAGGGTTCAAAAGTTGGCAGAAGATAAGGCCAATTTCAAAATATGGTTTCCTATGACAGAATAGATACTCCTAAATGGGACTTACTTAGGTAGGGGTAATGTATTTTGTTAGTATGGATCATATATGAAGCTTTAAATCATAGACAAACATTTGGGCCTCCTTTATTCTATAGAATGGGCTATATAAAATGAATAAAACAATTGTTTTCATTTTAAAGAGAATTCCATAAGAAAAGTCCATCAAAGCATGTTCTAGTGGCAAGTGTGAGCATCCAGGAAGTTGGAGTGAAGACATCAAGGAACTCTATATTTTGACGTATTCCAGCTAAATCGTGAAATATGCAAGAGAAAATAAAACCAGGGGCTATATAAGTAATAGGCCCAGTGTATGGGAAATCTAGGCTTTTAGAGGAATATTTCCACATTTAATAATTGGATGAGGATTAACATTTCTGTTAAACTATGTGTTGCTATTGATATGTTTGGATGTTTTGGGTGAACACTTGGCCATATTCAAGAACATCTAATAAATTTAGAGTCCAAGACAGATTTAAAGATAACATTTATCAAATTAGTTGTCCATCTATGAAAGACAATAAAGTTTTGGAAGAGATACATTGTAGTACTATCAAAGCAAATTCCAGACCATGCTATAAAATGGATCAAAAAGGTTTTCAAAATGTCTGTTGAAATTTGACATTTAGCATTTTCTTATCAACTTTCATGGAGGCAAAAAGTGACAGGAGAAACTTGCACAATAATGGCAGCCACTGGAATGAGAAACACAATGAATTAGCAAAATGGAATTTGTTGCTATGATGACACATGGGAAGATACTTATTACTTTCAATGTGGTTGTACTGGAAACAGATTTTTTGGCTTTGATTAGGCAATTGAATGTTATTTATGGTCAAAGTATATCGATACAAGTGATCAAAAAACATATGTTCAATTCCCTGGAACACATCTTATTTTCATTACTGATCAAGAATAAATCCATGATCGTAGTTGAGAAATGTGATCAAAGAAAATAAATATGTAGTTTATTTAAACAATGTGGCTTGAGCGGAATACACATGCACCAAATTACGAAATGCGAAATTTAAAGTTGTGTATAAAAGTTTCAAGTTAAAAAATTTCAAACAGTTGCCATGAAGTTTAACTAATGCAACTGCGCAGCACTCATACAATGGCAATTTGGGAAGGGTCGAAGCCATCCATCAATATGAAGAGATATCTAAAAGCAAGCAGGGACTTTGAGGAAGGGATTCCTGATTTTTCATACCCAAATGTTGCCCAATTATGAGCAAGGGCCTGACGAGTTAGTGAGGGTTTTCCTTTTGTTTTTGTTTCAATCTATTTTCATGCTTAGATTTTTGCTAATATGATGTCATTGGTGGACCTTAATGTTGGAGGGAGTTGTGCAACCTCCTAGTCTGATGTTCATATTCAAGGAGACTTGAAAACAAGTTGAAGCAATCACTCACCTAGTGAGTTGTGATTTTATTGTTCAAAGTTGTAGGAATCCTTCTACAATCTCCTGGAGGGTCAAGGATTCCAGACATCTATGTTGGTAACCTTTGGGTAATATCTAAGGTTTAAAGAACTACTATGTTCTAGAACATCTCCACTGCATCTCCGAAAACCTTTATTTGTTGTGCAAGGTTGAACTTCAGTGGTCCTGGGATTGCCTTCTTTATCTGGCTAGGTTCGATATTGGTTACATCTGCTCTAGTTATTTCACCTCACCTAGTGAGGGAATTTATGGCCAGTCCACCCTCTCTGATTGGTAGTCTTAGCTCAAAGTTCACTAGGTTTGTATTCCACTATCGATTCTTGGCTTGCCACCTTCCAATCAAATCGGAGCAGTCTTTGGAGGAATGTCTAGTCGTTATGTGATGGTTGCATCGTGGCCTTCTACCAACTCCTAACCTATGAATCAGACAAAATGATACAGAGAATACCATTGTCGAAAGACTTGATCCAACTGGTCCAATCCAACTTGACAAGCCTGAACGAGCTGAAAATAATAGATTTCTTTCTATGAAGCATGAACCATATAAAAATTCATGCGCAAATAAGCCTGAATACTTATCAAAATGTCTAGTTGTATGGGTGGAGCTGAGCATAACCACTGTTGTCCGAACTCTTGACTTATCTATATGGCACTGCACCATACTCTGATTGTTACCCCTGCATGCGATAACATCTTAGTTCTTTCTAGTGGGGTTATTATGGCCTTGTTGTGATCCTTTTACCCCATGAGAGGAATCTTGCAGTGTCTAACTCAATGTTTCTTCCACTTTAACTCTAGCTTGAGTACCAAGCTTTCTAACCATCCCTTCTACCCCCTGCTTTTGGAGTTGAGAGCAATGCAAAGATTCAACCAAAGCTGGAAGGAAGGGCTTGAAATTGAGATTTTGATTGAGGAACTGCTTTGAAATGGAAAGAGAGAAAGAAAATATTTTCTTGTTGCATTAAAATGAGGGAGGGAAGGGAGTTGTGATTTCCCCTACCTTGAGAAGTCTTCTTTGTTTTTCTCCACTATTTTCCCCATTGGGTTTTTGCTGGTTTTTGTAATTTTGAATTTTTCTTGTGTCGTATGCTACCAAACTACTATAAGAATTCAGCTTACATTTATTACAACTTTCATTTCCAATATTGTAATTTTGCAACTAGTTCATTTGAAGCTAAATTCGTGAAAAGAAAACCCAAATAACCTAATTTTAGGTGAACAAGTTGGTAGATTGTTTGAAGCAATTGAATACTATGAAGGAATTAAAGGAGAGAAAGGGTACCTGGGAAAGTATTTGCTTTAGTAAATTGGGCTCTTGAAGCAAGCCATTGAAGAGATCCTCCTCAATCTTATCCCTCAACGCATCCAAATTTAACCATGAAACACTAACTGGTAGCGAATCACTACAACATTTCATGTGAAAATATAAAACAAATTTGCATTTCAATTCTAAGAATTGAAATAGATCTAATAACCCTAAAGATCAATTCAGTTACTTGTACCTATTCCCATATAGCCACAAAGAAGATTATACCGCACCCATGCCCTTTCCTTTTTCTTCAACTACTCATTTGAATACACTAATAAGGAGGGAAGAAAACTTGTTTTGTCTTTCCCTTTTTTTCATACTCAAAATTCATTCGAATACAGTAAGGCGGGGAAGAAAATGTGGTTGAAATTAAATTTTTAATTTGGATGATGATCGCTAAATTTTTGAGTTATAATTATTATTTTTTATAAATTTTAAAAACAATAAATTTTATGAATATATCAAAATGTATGGAATGTATATTTCCTTATCTTATTGTATACTCATTTCAAAAAAATATATTATTTTTTTTTCAAATTTAAAAAATCACTAACTATGTTGTAAGTTGTAATTTTAAACAAATTCAGATTTTGATTTTATATAATTAAATCAGAAAAACTATAAATATTTTTTATTAATGCTTAGTTATCTAATACTAATATTATGGGTTTCCATGTATTTAAACAAATGATATTTGGTTTTATAATTATTATGTCAAACTTTAAAGCTAAAAATTAACTTTTGACAATGCAATCCATTATAACCAATTTGGATGTAGTTCATTGCTATGGTAGTTAAAAATGAATCTCATGAGTTCTGCCTTCGTATAAATCCTATGTAATCAATTTGGTTGTAGTTCATTGTGATGGTAGCAAAAAATGTATCTCATGAGCCTAGTCCTACCCACACATTGGTATAGTTCTACCCAAGGAAGCATTGATCTTTCTCCATGAATCAAAAATATTGTACCAAGAAGCACCATAATGTATGACATTTCTATTTCCCACAATTGAAAAATCACCATCAATCCTTCTACATGAGAATTTTTCTTCCATATTGTTGAATTAAACATGGCAAGACCTTCTTGTGGCAACAAGAATTTCCCAAATCCTCGTACCCCCTATCATAATATATCTTAGAATCTGTCAATGTTGGAGTGTAGTATCCCTAGTAAGCATATAGAAGTGTAGGGGAACAAAACCTCAAATATAATGGGAATCCAAGGGGAAAGGTTAGTGCATCTAAGAGGGACTCCTTGATTACATAGATGTGGTTTTCTAAGCTTTTGCATTAATCAAATGTATATTTGAGGGCGAATTTAGCCATAAAAAAATGCTTGACTGAATTTTCGTACACAAGGGTTGATTCTACTTTGAATTTTGATACTTTGTATTTATTCACTTTAATGTCATTAGATATAACTAATAATTGGCAAGCCCTTGTCTCATTTTATCTCATTTTATTTCAATTTTGAAGTGACTAAGCCTTAAACCCCAAATCCTCATAGATAAAATTTACAAAGTATGCATTCCCTCATTTCCTCTCATTTTACTTTAGTTAAGTGGAGAAACTATGCCTTAGCCCCAAACCCACACAACTAAGCTTTTCAAATACATAATCCTCTCTCTCCTAAGCTTTGCACACTTCTCTCGCTCCCTAGTATTACACTTGGTTTAGATATATTTTTCTTACAAGAGAAGCAATGCCTCACTAAATACCTTACATGTTAACTTATCATCTGATCCCATTACAATTTCCAAACATTGAGGACATTAATAAAATTTCAAAATTCAATTTCACACTCATTTGATGTAATCACCATGTTCCATCAATTTGAGGTAAACTCTACAAACAAATGTAAGTAATTATTTTGATTTTTTTCATTGATCCTAAATTAGCAAGTGAGAAAATTGTAGATGCATCTTTATTTTTAAAGTAAAATCATCCAAAAAAACTCATCAGAGACTAAAGGTAGGTTAAAAAATTTATGACAGAAAAATATTTTTGGAAACCTCCAAAATAGCACTACTTTCAGAAGCCGAGTTCAGATTTTACCACAAATGCAAGAAACAAAGTGAGAAGCTTATTTTAAAGTTTTTATAACATGATGTATTATAAAAAAATTGAAGAAGCAAACAATACAAAAAGGTTTTGTATCTAGTATCATTCTAGATAGATAAAAGTACTCATTGGGCTATGTATGACATGAGTAAGAATTGCTACCCACCTACTTTCAAAATCATCATGGACATTTAGAGATTAAAAAAGGAATTGATTAGGCTACCTACGGCTAACTAAGAGTTATTCCCCACCTTTCCAAACTATCATGTACATTTAAGCTATCATATTTTATCAACATTCTTTCTATGATGCAACACATTGCAACTTTCCATTATGTTTATGTATTATATGAGTTGATGTACGTGTAAGGTGCATAAATTCCAAAATATTTGTCCAAATACACATGTTTCCACTAAACTGTTTAAGTAAGAGACACATTTTATTGTAGGAAGCATGTATCAATCTAACACTGCTCTGCTCATAGTTTACAAACCCAACCAATTTTGCATACACAAGCACATTCAAGACTAATCCACAATAACAAATAATGCTCAAAACAATATTCTTCATCAAATATCTACCAATGCATAAACAATGAGGAGACAAGAGACACAATGAATATTGAATAAACCAGGGCCAAAACCTCTCCAACATGAGAGGAAAACCAAAACGAAATCTTCTTCTTATAGAGACTTCAATTGGCTAATACCAAGACCATGGCCTATGCCCTTAACTCAAGTACCTCTCCAAGACCATGTCACAAGCCTCCTTGATTCAACTTCCTTCCTTTTCCTTGAGTCAATGATGATCAAGCTTCTTCCTTCAATAACTCAACTATCCTTCAAATTCTAGTTCCATGGATCAAATCTTTAGTTCTTGGCCTTCCTGCATAAACCCTGGAATGTGTGGTTGACCAAAATTTTGAACCTTGATCTTCTTCGCTTGGATGGTATGAAATCTTATTATAATTTGGCTTGTAACCTTTCTTATCTTCTTCCTTGATTTGACTTCTTGGACAACAACAAGATCTTCAACCTTTTTTGTAGTAGATATTTCTTCCTTCCTTCGCACATGTGGAGCTATTAACCCTAAAACAAAACCATAAACAACCCCAAAATCTTCGCTCTTTGTTTCCTTCTCTTGCTTGGTTTTATTCACACTTCTTATTACAGACTTAACCAAATTTTCTTGTCCACAAATGGAGGATGAGTTGCCCTATATATAGTGTTTTTTCCATCAAAAACACATGCTAGGAAGTGTTAAGGAGTACTAGGGGAACACAAGCGAGCAATAGGTGAAAATAATGCATGCAAATGAACGATTAAGAGCTTGTGACAAGAAGTATTAGTGAGTTATAGGTGTTCTATGGAGGGAGTGATAAGGTATGCTAGGCAGTGTTAAGGCATGTTCGAAGCCAGGGAAACATGCGAAGATGTGTCAGGTGCTAGGGTGTGCCAATGCATGCCACAAAGTGTATGGAGTCCCAGGGAAACATAAGGGAGCACCAGTTTCAAATACATGGAAATGAATTACTAAGAGTGTGTAACAAGGAGTGTCAGTGAGTTCTAGGTGTGCTAAGGATGGGATGACAAGGTATGTTAGGTAGTGCCAATAAATGCTAGAGTGTTATGGCAACATGCCAAGCTGTGTCAATGCATGTCAGGGTGTGCCAATGTGTGCCAGGGACTGTTAAGGAGTGCAACATAAAAACAAAGGAATTCTAGTTCAAAATGCATGGAAATGAATGAATAAGAGTGTATGATAGGGAGTGTCAGTGAATTCCAAGTGTGATGAGGAGGAGTGACAAAGTTATATGCTAGGTAGTTCCAAGGCATGCAAGAGTGCCATGACATGTCAAGGAGTGGTACAACATGATAGGGAGTGCTAAAGCATGCCATGGAATGCAATGAAGGCCAACGTGTGCCAAATAGTGCGAAGGGATTGTTAGACATGCTAGGTGCTATTCCATGTTAAGATGTAAACTATGTTTCTTAGTTATTTTATGGCTATGGTTGGACGTGAGCCTTGACTTGGTAACATGTTAAGTGGGATGAGTTAAGATTGGGCATGAGTAATATAAGATCAATTATAAGCCATTATTAGGTGAACAAGGCATAGTATAGTTATAGTAACTGTAACTTGGTCAAGATGTTGTAGTCGAGGTAGGAGTTGGTTGGTTCCAAAGTCTTAAAACCAATAAGGGTAGCTATGAGGGCATGATAGCTAAGGAGTGTCACGGCATGCCAAGGAATGAAAAGGTGTGATAACACATGCCAGACAATGTCAATGCATGTCGAGAAGTGTTGGGGAGTGTGAGGGAATCACAAGGGAGAATTAGGTCAAAGTGCATGGAAACAAACGAATAATAGTGTCTTCGAAGTGTCCCGAGGATGAAGTGTATTAAGAGAATTTTAGAATAGGACTTGCAATAGGTAAGCCTACGATTATGATAAGGGGATGGAAAAAGCAATTTTAGAGAAAGGGATACTTTTGTCTAGTGACAACACTAATTTTTCAATGACTTGGTTGGGTTCCCATGATCCAGGTCAGGTGTGACTAAGGACCCTTCCAAGACCTTTTACTTTCATGATGTGTTAAATTTCATTTTAAAAGAAAATTAATGAATACATCTACGTGCGGAAAAGAAGAGGAACTTAACAATCATTAGCACGTGAAATAACAAGACGTTGATAACGGAGTTCATCCACGGGGGACTACGTCTCTGGGCCCTGGTGTCAAGATGGTGTAGGCCGTTGCATTAAGTGTTGTCAATAATGGTGATGTACAGAAGAGATGATGTCGCGATCATACAAGGGAAAATGCCTGCACACAGGAGTGGATCTAAGAGATGTTCCACAACTAGAACTCTTAATCAAAAGACTCCTACCAGTATGACACAAAAACATGCATGATGAGCATCCCACCAACATGGCATAAAATGGATCTCAATGAAAAACACATGCATGACGACAACAAGAGTATCCCAGCAACATACAACAAGGGATCTCAAAGCATAACATGATGAGTTATGACAACAAGTACATCACATAAAAGATTCTACATCAAATCAAGCAAGGAATCATGAAAACATGTAACAAACAAGATCCTGCATCAACGTCAATCAAGGATCTGTGCAGTACAATGCAAAAATAATAAGTACATGAACACATCATATACCTCACAACCAAGGGCCATCTGAAGAATTGGATGTCACACTGCTAAAGTTGCTCGGACCATCGATCTCAAGGCATTGATCGTATGAAGATGGCTTCTCGCACAAGAATGTGGACGTTTGCATAGGCACTTAGAAAAGTAAATAGAAGAAGAAATGAGAGAATAAGAAATCTAAATACACCATTAGATTTGTGGCATCGTGTAGTGCTGAATCAACTATCCAAAATCCGAATTCTGAGAAGTTGAGAATTCTGGGCTCAAGGAAGCTTTCAGATTCTCACGAGATTCCTCAAAGATTTTGTTCCATGGATGGAATGGAAATCTCCAACTCAAATAGCGAATCTGATCTCACCACTGCAATCCCTGTGGAGAACCATAAAAAACAAGTATAAATTTGACTATATTTTGAAATGTCAAAATTTTACCTCCTTGGGAAAATTTCATAGCTCATGGTTCTGCTTCGTGTTTTTGTTGAAATCATGGTTCCACATGCATTCTGGAAATAACCAAAAAATGTAGAACTCTGATGAAGAAATGAACAGCTCCATTGTGTTTGTGGTGATGAGAGGTGTAAAGACCATATAAAATTTGTCAAATTCTGACAATGTGAGAGTTTTCCCCTCCTGCAAAATTCATGGTTCCTACATTAAAATATTAATTAATCTGTCTTCTACCTCGAAATACATGTCTGTAGTCTCTCTCCTCCTCGAACTCTGTGTAAAGTTAAAAATATTGAGTTTAAATAAAATACCTTTGGCGGATTTACCAATGTAAAGTGGTTGGCGCATTGGTAAAAGAGGCATATAGTTAAGGAGAGGTCGAGGGATCAAATCCCGCCTTCTCCATATATAAAATTTTATAACCATAAACGTATTTGAAATAGGGGGTCAGGTCCACATTGGGCAGCCTCGCCCCGGAAACCCTGCGTTGTTGTACTAATATTGGCGATCAGTGTTTGTAATCGACGTTATTAAATCGGCTTGATATCAGGGGTTCCACTGATCTAATAGATATATCTATATATATATAATATATATATATAATATATATATATATATATATAGATATATATATATATATATATATATATATATATATATATATATATATATATATATATATATATATATATATTCGCCCTTGATAGCATACATCACACTGATATATATGCGATGACCACCAATTAATGCACCTCTGCGATCAAGACAATGAGATCTATGATCTATTCTTATTCGAGAATAATTCAAACACTTTAATTTTTGAGCCATGTTTGTCTTATGTGTCTCTCTGGAGCCACCTGGATCAATCCTCCCCACTAAGGAGCTTTTGGTCCTCCAAAAGCATGAAAGATAATTTGTAACTCCCTCTGTACCCTGCTTGCATCACAAGCGTCCTGAAAAGGTCTCGCTTCGATCTCCTTCACCTTTGTTCTTCGGAGCCTTAAGCGACGAGCTGACACTTGCTACCTATGCAACCTGTAGTACAATGTTTCACAAATTATATGCTTGAATGACGTGACCAACTAATGACCCAAATGTCCCACACTTGCCACGCATTCATAACACATACTCGATGGACAAGTTTACAACAAGATGGATGTAATACTCCAGCTATGACAACAAGGCCAACCCATCATGGTTGCTTCAAAATGTGATGGAAAACACATTATCACTGCAACACATGCTTTACATACATAAGGTTAGACACTATTGTTTCGACAAGTGATGAAAACATAACATCACTTTAAGAGTTTTAACATGCAACTCAAAATACGAGTCAAAACATGACTAGACATCATTGTTGCTGAACAAGTGATGGAAAACACATCCTCCCTTTTACACTTTAAAATGTAACAAATGATTTACCAAAGAATGACCATGAAATGAAAACATGTCTAGAAACCATTTTGCACTTAACAATGTGAATGGGTCACCTCCTTAAGGTGGCTTTGCTTGTCGAACAACGACTCTTCCTGGTTCACACACCGACGCTTTGTCTTTATGGTGCTACTCCGGATGGAGCCTCCAACAAGTGTCTCTTCGATTGCCATTTCTGTCCCAATGACTGTAGTAGGCTTTCTTCCTCCATATTTTCTTAACTTGTTTTCTTTTCATGCTGTTGAGGGGGTCTTTCATGCGTCACGAGTGCTGCCTTTATTTTCCAACATTTAGAAAAGGTATGGATAGGTAAACCACAAAAGGTACATATTTTACGATGCCTTGATCTTCGTGCATTATTAACAACATGATCATAATCAAAATGAAGACACGAAGATCAAAAATGGTTATACCTTCCTTTGTTGTTTCGGATGTTAGTGTGGTGATGAAAACTTTCCTTAGCTCTCTCCTTGCAATGGAAACTGCCATGGGATGATGGGGATGTTTTCCCATCATTCCCTTTCCTCAATTATGTCTTGGACGAATCTGACACCTTTGAGCACTCTCCTTTAGTATATCTCGAGCCTGCAAATCGATGTTCATGCACAACCTCCAAAGGTTGAGTTATGCCTTGGTTATTAGCACCAAGTTCTTTCTCCTCGTTCCTCATCTTTGTAAGGAGCCTCATGTTTGTCCTGTAATTGGGATCTCCATATCTCCAATAGACATCATACTATGAGAAGATGAAATCGAAAGGAAATCAACATCTTTTTCCTTCTCTTTGGATTTGGAAAGATCTGATGAGGGCTTCTCATCATCCGTTGTTGGTGGTTCGCTCGTTGTCTCAGCACATTCCCCAACTTCTTTTCTGACATACCCAAGTCCTACCTGACTGGGTAATTCCTCTACTTTGATGGATTAACAATGCCTTGGCCATTAATGTCCAAGCGGTTTCCTTCATGCCCCATTCTCTTCAATATTTTGGAGCCAATTCCTATGGTATGATTTTCAAACACACCAAAATCATCATCAGGAAACATACATGAAGATGGAGAACTATTTTTTACCTCGCATGGGTCATGCTGTAGCTTTTCCAAGGCCTCGTCCTTTGCTTGAAGCTGTCATAGAAAACTTTGTTTTTCCTCTTTCTCTTCATGTAGGCACATCTTCAATTCATCATTCTCTATTTGAAGATTATGTTTGTTTTGCTTCAGTTCTTACATGGACTCTTCTGTGGCTTGCAACTCAAGTTGCAATCACTCCTTTTCCTCTATCTCTTTCTCTAGAGTTTCCTACATGATTTCAACTTTATTGGAAATGTTGACCATGGTCTCGTACATCGTTCTTTCATTCTCTGTCGCTGCACCTTCCATGTTCACGCTGCAATTCACATCAATGTAAAGACTGCTCTGATACCACTTGATCCAGGTTTGGGTGTGACGAAGGACCCTTCCAAGACCTTTTACTTTCATGATGTGTTGAATTGCATTTTAAAAGAACATTAATTAATACATCTGCATGTGGAAAAGAAAAGGAATTTAACAATCATCGGCACATGAAATAACAAGACATTGACAACAGAGTTCGTCCAGGAGGGACTACATCTCCCAGCCCGAGTGTCAAGATGGTGTAGGCTACTGCATTAAGTGTTGCCAATAATGGTGATGTCCAAGAGATGATGTCGAGATCATACAAGGAAAAATGCCCCCATGCAGGAGTGGCTCTAAGAGATGTTCCACAACTGGAACTCTCAATAAAAAGACTCCTATCAGTATGGCACAAAAACATGCATGATGAGCATCCCGCTAACATGACATAAAAGGGATCTCAATGCAAAACACATGCATGATGACAACAAGAGTATCCCAACAACATACAACAAGGGATCTCAAAGCATAACTTGATGAGTTATGACAACAAGTATATCACATAAAATATTCTACATCAAATCATGTAAGGAATCATGATAACATGTAATAAACAAGATCCTACATCAACATCAATCAAAGATCTATGTAGCATAATGCAGAAAAAATAAGTACATTAACACATCATATACCTCACAACCAAGGGCCATCTGAAGAAGTGGATGTCACATTTCTGAAGTTGCTCAGACCATCGATCTCAAGGCATCAATTGTATGAAGATGGTTGCTCGCATAAAAATGTGGACATCGGCACTGGCACTTAGAAAAGTGACTAGAAGAATAAACAAGAGAATAAGAAATCTGAAGACACCATCATATTTGTGGCGTCGATTAGTGCTGAATCGATTGTCCAGAATCTGAATTCTGAGAAGTTGAGAATTTTGGGCTTAAGGAATCTTTTAGATTCCCCTGGGATTCCTTAAAGATTCTGGTCCATGCATGGACTGGAAATATGCAACATAGATGGTGAATTTGATCTTTCCACTACGATACCTGTGTAAAACCATGAAAAACAAGTATAAACTTGACTATATTCTGAAATGCCAAAATTTTACCTCGGGAAAATTTCATGGCTCATGGTTCCGCTCCCTATTGTTGCTGAAATCATGGTTCCATGTGCATTCTGGAAATGAAAAAAAAATTCAGAACTTTCATGAAGAAACAAACAGCCCCATTGCATTCATGGTGATGATAGGTGTAAAAACCATATAAAATTTGTCAAATTCTGACAAAGTGAGAATTTTGCCCTCCTACAAAATTCATGCTTCCTGCATTAAAATATTAATTAATCTACTTTCTACCTCGAAATTCATGCCTGTAGTCTCTCTCCTCCTCAAACTCTATGTAGAGGTAAAAATACCAAGTTTAAATAAAATACTTTGGCA
Organism: Pinus taeda; assembly: GCA_000404065.3. Lineage (NCBI taxonomy): Eukaryota > Viridiplantae > Streptophyta > Pinopsida > Pinales > Pinaceae > Pinus > Pinus taeda. Next base: position 120,581 of record APFE030766787.1, on the reverse strand, counting down.
GATTTACCAATGTAAAGTGGTTGGCGCAGTGGTAAAAGAGGCATATGGTTAAGGAGAAGTCGGGGGATCAAATCCCGCCTTCTCCATATATAAACTTTTATAACCATAACTGTATTTGAAATAGGGGGTCGGGTCCACGTTAGGCGGCCCTGCCCCAAAAACCCGTCATTGTTGTACTAATATCGGTGATCGGCCTTGGTAATTGACGATTAACATGGGATCAACACTATTAAATCGACGCGATATAAGGGGTTTTTCCGATATATATATATATATATATATATATATATATATATATATATATATATATATATATATATATATATATATATAATATATATATATACATATAGATCAGCGATCGGAAATTGTAGAGGTATCGGTGCCTTTATCGGGGTTTCGCTGATATATATATATTGGCGATATTAAAATCGGCGCATTAATCGATGGTCATCACATATATATTGGCATGATGTACTGTGTCGGGGCGATATATGTTATGGCTTCGGGGTTTGGGCCAAGGCGAAACATGGCCGACCAATCTGTCAACCCCAATGACGAATGAATCCTAATTTGATAGAAATTGTTAAAGAGGAACTTCGAAAATTTCTTAATGCAGGGTTTATATATCCCATATTTGACAGTGAATGGGTTTCTCCATTGGTAATAGTACCTAAGAAAAACAGGAAATGGAGGGTGTGTGTAGATTATAGAGCCTTAAATAAAGCCACTGAAAAGGATCACTTTCCCTTGCCATTCATTGATAAGGTGTTAGATAGTTTGTCAGGGAAGGAATTATTCTCCTTTTTAGATGGTTTTAGTGGGTATAATCAAATCAAAATTGCACCCCAAGACCAAGATAAGACCGCTTTTACTAGTCCCTAGGGAACTTTTGCCTATAGAGTTCTCCCATTTGGACTATGTAATGCACTAGCAACCTTTCAAAGAGCAGTTATAAGAATCTTCTCTGACCGATAGGGGGTCGGGTCCACGTTAGGCGGCCCTGCCCCAAAAACCTTCCCATTCCTAGAACACAAATGGATGTGAGAAGTTTTTTAGGACATGTAGGATACTACAAAAAATTTATCAAAAAAATTTCCAAAATAGCTTCTCCTTTGTTTTTGTTACTTATGAAAAAAGTTGAATTTAAGTGGACTAATCTTTGCCAGGAATAATTTGATGAACTCAAGCATCAGTTATGTACAGCTCCTATTTTAAGGGGACCTGATTAGGCACTTCCCTTCCACATATCCTCTGATGCTTCAGATACTACATTGGATATGTCTTGGGACAAGAGGAAAACCATCTTCCTTATGCTATCTATTTCATTAGTAAGGATATGACTCCTATGGAGATTAATTACACATTTACTAAAAAGGAATTTTTAGTAGTCATTTATGCCATTAATAAATTTCGACATTACAGTACTGGTTACTCTACTTTTTTCCATATTGACCACTCAGCTATTAAGTATTTAATGAACAAATCTGTCACAAATGCTCAAGTCACCAGGTGGTTATTGTTATTGCAAGAGTTTGATATTACAATTGTAGATCGATCAGGTAAAGAAAATGTAGTTGTTGATTTCCTTTCTCCGTTAAAAGCTGATGATAATACTCCAGTAGATGATTCCTTTCCTGATGAATACTTATTTGTAGTATCTGCTCACTCACCTTGGCATGCAGACATTGCCAATTATTTGGTTGCAAGGAAGTTACCATCACACCTATCACATCAAGAGAAAAGAAAGATCATTAAACAAAGTGCTTGGTGTAGCTAGATAAGTGGGTGTCTTTTCTACACAAGACTTGATTATGAAATTCTAAGATGCATTAGAGAAGATGAGGTTTATGATATACTGAAAGCTTGTCATGATGGCCCTTGTGGAGGGCATTTTGTTGATAATAGAATGGCACGTAAAATTCTCAGGATGGGTTATTATTGGCCTTCACTCTTCAAGGATGCAAAGAAATATATTCGGGCCTGTGACAGCTATCAGAGAATGGGTCAACCTAATCATAGAGATGAAATGCCATTGAATCCCCAGGTAATACTTGAACCCTTTGAAAGATGAGCTTTAGACTTTGTAGGTCCCATTAATCCTCCATACAATCAAAGAGTTTACATATTGGTTTGTACAGATTATATGACTAAATGGGTGGAGGCTAAAGCACTCATTAGAGCTAAAGAAGAATCTGTTTTAGCTTTTCTATTTGAAGAAATCTTTCTTAGATTTGGAGTGCCTAGAGAGTTAGTTACAGATGGAGGACCTCCTTTCAATTCTCATGGTTTTAAAACCACCCTTCAAAAATATCATATTCATCATAGAATGACTAAACCATACCACCTCCAACACAATGGACAGGTGGAGAGCACAAATAAAGTTATAGAAGCCATTCTAACAAAAGCAGTGAAGGAAAATAGGAAGTATTGGTCTCAAAGGCTCCCTGAAGCACTATGGGCTTACATAACTACCTGGAGGAATACTACAGGATTTTCTCCCTATGAATTGGTTCATGGTAAAAGTGTTGTTTTTCTTATGGAATTTGAAATTAAAACCTTAAGAACTTCTTTAGTTGTTAACCTTGATTTGACTGATGCATAGACAGCGAGGTTGCAGCAGCTTCAAGATTGGATGAAAAGAGGTTGGATGCCATTCATCAAACAACTATGATCCAACAACATTGGACAAAATGGCATGACAAAATCATCAAGCATAAGTAGTTCCAAAAAGGTAATTGGGCTTTATTGTATGATTCTCAGTGTGAAAATTTTCAAGGGAAACTACGTACAAGATGGCGGGGACCTTACAAAATTGATACTTTTTTTCCCAATGGAATAGTAAGGCTCCTAACAATTGATGACTTTAGAACACTGTTATTAGTAAATGGTCATTGATTCATCTATACTAGCAACCCATTTCCAAAGAGTTTTTTAAGGCCACTTGCATGGCAGATTCACATTATCTCTTTTCGGGGGAGCCTTCTGCCCCTCATTGCATTTAATTTTTCTGCATTGTGTTTTTAGCATTAGATTAGATTTCTTAACTAATAATCCCTGTCAAGGGCTGGCATGTTACAATTGATTATTTTGCAGATTCTAGATTTAGGAAAGGCTTATTGGAAAGGACAATCCTACTACAAGCAGATCCAAGCTTCATCTTGTGAAGCATTGTTCATCTCATTTCGATGCATCCATAGTAACATTTCCATTATTAATTCGCCTCATTTCTTTTCCCCATTTTTCCCATCACTCTTTAGCAACATTTTCCCCTATTTTTCCATTGTTGAAAAAACACTCTCCAGCAACATTTTTCCCTATTTTTCTCATATAGTATGCTTTAGAAACATTTTCCCTATCTTTCCCATTCCTGGAATAGTACTCTTTAGCAACATTTTCCCTATCTTTCCCATTACACTACCCTTTACCCATTTTCTGTTGCTGAAACACCATTTATTTTTAAAAGACATCACCATACAACACTTTCTGTCATGAAAACCACTTTCTTCCATTATTTTTATGCTAATTTTGTCCTTTCACTACCTTCTCCTATGATTATACAGACTTCTAATATAATCTCCCTCATGTTTCAAAAGCTTCTTCCATGACTATTGTTGATCCATTATGAACGAGCACTATATTTTTTGAAATATGAATTAAAGGTAAACATGAGGTATGTAAATATTATGTGTAAGTACAATTAAACTATGGTTAAATGAGAATATTATGTTCATTATTACCACAATCCCCATACATTTAAAGTCATTATTTCAGCTGTAGTTGGGGGGAATATCGAAACTATATGCCATCATTTCACAAAAAGCCAATTACCGTCATTTTTCTTACCCATTATCTCGCCTTATCACCTCTTCTCTTCGCTGTTACTCCATGTTCTCATTCGCAAAATTTACTCTGTTCGAAGTGCAATAACTTGGTTTTTCACTGTGCATTTTACCAAAGCTCGTTAACTATGGGAGGACCTATTATTCGACATGAGCCCCGCTCGATAGCTCTGCTTGAATTATGTCTAGAGGTATATCATATTTTTGAGCAAGTAGGATGGATAGGATATTTTTAGAGGCTTCAGGGATTTGATCCATAACAAGTCCTTGAGTTTTCACGAAATATATCCGAAGATCATTCTACTATCCAGGGAGTTCGAATTCCAGTCTTAGAGGGTGACATAGCACAAGTTTCAGGTCTGCCAGTCACTGGCAGTTGATGGTTTAGTTGCAAGCATATTATTCTGAATGCACAACAAGATTTTCTTCTGCCAAGAGAACAATTCGAACCCAAAGGCCGGGGTGTCCGACTTCACTCATTACCACCTCCGTGGCCGAAGGTTGTTGAATTTGTCAAACATTACCTTACTTGTGAAGGTTGCTACCAGGTAGTCTATTAGCATGATTTTGTCTTATTGAATCATTTGAGACATGGCCGATTGTTAAATATTCCTTACTATTTACTTGGGTGTCTAAAGAATATGTCACCTTATTGTAGACATGTAAAATTCCCACTCCTTTCCCTCACCCATCACCGTCTTGTTCAGCTACTGATTCAGAGGGGTTTTGCTCAACAAAACACTCTTCTATACAATCCACGCCTACACCCTGAGCAAGTTGCTCAAATTCCTCAAGAAGTTGCTGAAATCCCTTAGCAAGTTGTTGAAAATCCTTAAGAAATTCTTGAAAATCCCTACGAGTAGCAACCTAAGAACATCCCTAAACCTCTAGAAATTCCACTAGCTAATCCAATTAACCCTCTCACCACATCATGTTAGGCCCCTATACTATTAGTGTAACCCCTTATTGTTATTAGTACAACCCACTTATTATGTTGATGTACCCATGTAGTGCCCATATTGTTACTATTGTGCCCCATAAAAGCCCACTACTGTTATTATTGTGCCCTTACATTATTATTGTTATGTAGGCTCTGATTATGTTATGACCCCTTAGACTCCTATATATAGAGAGGAGGTCTTTTCATTTCTATAATCCAAGAATTGTTCATTTATGTAATGTAAAGGAGGTTGCCCCCTCGAAGAGGCTGAATTCTAAGGCGTTGATCTAACTTTTCTATCTTTTCTTGAGCTGGTTTCATAACACATCAACTCCATCCCATAATTTAGCAAAATTATCTAATACTACTATTCATATCCGTAGTGATGATTCTGAAGATAACCTTCCTCTCTTTATGCTAAAAAGAAAAAGGCAAACTAAGACTGTTTTCCTATCTAAAAGACGAACGAGGGCCTCAACCAAAGTAGCTACCATTTTTGATAGGCCTCTCCCTAAGAAAAACCCACTCATAAAAGGAAAATTACCACTTTCCCTGCCTTTTTACCCCGAACATGAATGAGGGCGTCAATTGAAGCGGCAACTATTGCCACTATTCTAAATTCTTAACCTATTCATCTAAAAGGCCATACTTGTCTCGAAATCTTTACCTGTCTCACCCTCGGGCACTGAAACACAAGAACCAAATGCCCAGGATTTTACGACATCATTTCTTTCAGAACAAGTAGCTGTCACACAAGAACCAGCTACTCATTCAGTAACTGCCAGACAAGAACCAGCTATAGCTACCACACAAGAATCAGCTGCGACTGTAACACAAGAACCAGCTGCTAATATAAAAAATCTAGATGCCCAAGATACTGCACATCATGTAGCTGTTACACAAGAACCAGCTACTAATTCAGTAGCTGCCACACAAGAAGCAGCTCCTAATATACAAAATCTAGATGCCCAAGATGTTGCATATCATGTAGCTGTTACACAAGAACCAACTAATCATTTAGTAGCTACCACATAAAAACCAACTGCTGATATACAAAATCTAGATGCCCAGGATGCTGCACATCACGTAACTATTACACAAGAACTAGTTACTCATTCAGTAGTTGCCACACAAGAACCAACTGCTGATATGAAAAATCTAGATGCCAAAGATGCTGCACATCATGTAGCTGTTACACAAGAACCAGCTACTGAGACTGTGATTGTTACACAAAGCCCAGTTACCCTGGCTTCCCTTTTATAGGAAAACAAGTTTCTAAAATCAGAACTTGAAGCTTATAAGCAGGAATTGGTAATGGCAAGGGAAGCCTATGACAAAGAGCTTAATTTGTACACTTTAGCTCATGTAGTATCCACGGCCAAGAAAAATACAGAGAAAGATCAGTATAAGGAATATATATGCAGCCAATGCGGTAACATTTATCATCAAGCAGGGTATAAAATAGTTGAAATCCCACTAGCTCGAGCCTCCCGTGCATCCACGTCTTCTCCAATCAAAGAGGAACACCCTACTATCACACAAGAAGTAGTAGGGCCTTCAAAAATTTCTGAATCTACGTCTTCTACAATCAAAGAGGAACACCCTATTGTCAAACAAGAACCAGTAGGGCCTTCAAAAATTTCTGAAGAAAAAGCTAAACCACAAGTACCTCGGCCTCTTGTAACTGTTAAAGCTGAAGATCCTGCTTTTATTTCTACTCAGACTGTACCTCAGCCTACTATAATTGTTTCTACTCAGAATGAACCTCGGCTTACTGTAACTATTTTTACTCAGACTATACCTCAGCCTACCACTTGTAGTACTGAAAAACAAACTGAATCTCGAGATAAGCACCAAATAATGTATAGGTGGAAGAAAGAATATGTTATTTCGCAAGATAAGATCTTGTAGGAGCATAAATTACTCTGGCAAAATCATATATATTCAAACTGGGAAGCCTTGGAGCAAGTACTCCAGTATTCTCATGCCCAGAAGAAAGAAAATAAAGAGCTAAAAAGTAAATTTCTCCTTATGTTTGATTTGGTTCAGAAATTATTAGCTGCCAGGAAACCATCTTCCAATTATTCTCTTTTTCTTGCAAAACACTTATCGTTCTTTCAAATAAAGCCAATTAAAAATGGGAGACCTCATGAAGCATTTACACCCGAGTAGTTTGTGGAATCTTTCACAGAAGAATCCACCAGTGATCAACATTTGCTCTGTGAGTTGTATCTCCATAATGAAGCTATCCCTGAAAATAGGAAGATCAATCTTAACCCTTTGGTTGGTGATGTTCAGATCAGGGCATTTGCCTCCTTCCTTGCCAATCAGATCACATGGCAGACTGCCTTTCTTGTAGCAAGGCATAATGAGGACAACCATCTCCTATGGATTCGACCAAAGCCACAAAATCCTGCCATTTTTATTTGGGAGTATCGTCAACTTTTGAAATAACCAGGGATAGCTGAACACATTAGGAAACTACAAGAAATAGTGCTACAAGACTGCCAACACTTTGTTAAGGCCAAGGAAGCTATTGCCTTAAAAGCAAACAACTTATTCTGGCAACAGTCCTCTAAGTAAAGGCAGGGGTATAACCCCTTTATTCCCCCTAATTTTGAAGCAGCAATCTCAAGGGTACCCAATTATATCAAATGTGTTCAGCAATGTGCCGAAAAGTGGATAGGATATTATTTTCGTTTTCCTCTTCTATGGATGCTAGCACAAGAATATAAGGCTCATTACAGATTGACTAAAAAGGAAGAAGCAACAGCATGGCAAAGGCTGCAAAATGTGCACGGGTTCAGAGATCTAACTGACAGTGCCTTCTATAGTTACTGCTTAAGTAATTTGCACTCTAAGGTCCAGTACCTAGACTTAGATTGAGAGTGAAGTTGCATGAGGACATGCAACCCTTCTAGTTGGGGGGGATGTTAGGGCCCTACATTCTACCTTTTTGCTCACATATTTTGCTATCATTCCACCCTCTTTCAATCCATATTTAAAGCCTATGTTATTACTTTAACCATTTTCCAAAGGTATATAACATTTCTTCTCATTACTATATGTTTAATTTTTTTTACATATAATTTTACATTACTTTCATAATTAATCATTGATCGGAAATATATAGAGATTGTTCTTGCTATAAATCAGAGTAGAACTTCAGTTTTTTTAAAGAAAGGTGTGATTAGAAGTAATTGTTACTACAACTTCTCATTGCTTTTGGGATTGAGCATATGCAGTGTGTGATTGCCTTTGAAACAAACAGACTTCCCTTGGTTGACAATTCATGTAGCACTTAGTTGTTTAAATTAATAAGCAATTAAAGTGACCAACAGATAGAAAATCCATTTTCTATAGAGCTGAAAATAAGTATCAACACATTAAATATGGAATCAAATATATTGTAAGAGATCATAAACTCAAGAATAATTATACTCTCATAAACTCAGGGCAAATGAAAAGGACTGTAAATTCATGCAAGCAATTTTTATTGATGGTTGTAAAGGAAGAGAAACCTGATAAAACCAATGTATTTGAAGGTTGTGATGCTAAACAACTAGCTGATTTAGAAAAAGTTGTTTCAGAATATGATATCCTATTTCAAGAACCTAAAGGTCTGCCACCCAAAAGGGAAATTGTACATGATATTAATTTGCAGCAAGATTCTCCATTGCCTAACATCAGAATGTACAAGTTATCCACTTTAGAGAATGCAAAGATCAAGAAGCGGGTACAGGAGCTGCTCGAGAAAGGGTTCATAAGACCAAGCACATCACCATGCAGATCTCCATTCGTGTTGGTGAGGAAGAAAGATGGTTCGTGGAGGATGTGCATTGATTACCGAGCAGTAAATAAAATAACGAGCAAGAATCTTTATCCCCTTCCTCGCATTGATGATTTATTAGATCAGTTGAAGGAGGTTGTTTACTTTTCCAAGTTGGACTTGTGTAGTGGTTACCATCAGGTCAGAGTAGCAGAGCAAGATGCATGGAAGACTGCTTTCAAAACAAATCAAGGGTTGTATGAATGGCTAGTTATGCCTTTTGGCTTAACTAATGCTCCTACCACTTTCATGAGAGTTATGAATGATGTACTCAAGCCTTTTATTGATGATTTTGTAATTTTATATTTGGATGACATTCTTGTTTTCAGTAAAACATGGGAAGAACATTTGAAGCATGTAAGGCAGACTCTAGATGTTTTGAAAAAGGAAAATCTCTACATTAAATTATCAAAATGTGAATTTGGTAAAACATCTTTGAATTATTTGGGTCATATTGTAGGGGGTGGTGAATTGAAGATAGATCCCTCTAAGGTTGCAGTCATTGCAAATTAGCCTAAACCCAAGTCCACTACAAAAGTTAGAAGCTTCCTAGAAGTAGCACAATATTGGAGAAAGTTTATTTCTAACTTTTCCTTAATTGCAGCTTGCTTACATGCTTTAATAGGATTGAATAAGGTGTTCCAGTGGGGGCGAAAATAGTAGAAAGCCTTCGACACCTTGAAAGAAAAAAATAGTACAACACCAATACTAGCATTGCCAAATCTTCAACAATCATTTGAGATTGAAACAGATGCCAGTGACTATGCCATGGGAGCAGTGTTGATGCAACATGGTAAACCCATATGCTACCATTATGAGACATTTAATTCTACAGTAGTTAATTATCCCACCTATGATAAAGAATTGTATGCCTTAGTACAAAGTGTAAAGAAGTGGAAACATTACTTAATGGGCAGAGAAACAGTTAGACATACTGATCATCAGCCACTTCAGTACTTGCACTCACAAACTAAATTGCAGCAATCAAGACACTATAGGTGGAAGTGTTTCCTACAGTAGTTTCATTTAGTCATCAGATATAAAATGGGCATACATAATAAAGTTGCAGATATGTTGTCCAGACCAGTCATAAATGCATCTACTATACTTAAGCATAACCCAGTAATGCATGAAAGCTACATTGAACAATATGCTCAAGATATAGACTTTAAAGATGTATATACAACATTAAGTAATGGCGAAAAGGTATAAGTAGTGGATTACTATGTTAAGGACCAACTATTGTATCATTTGGGAAAGTTATGCATTCCAAAAACTGAAAGAGTCAACATAATTAGGGAAGCACACACTTCTTTGATATTAGGTCATTTCGGTGTAAGTAAAATAGTTGCACACGTGCAAAGATACTGTTATTGGCCAAGAATGCATGAAACAATTTCTAGATATGTAAGACGATGTATCATGTGTGCTAAAAGTAAGCCCAACAATAGAAATCTAGGCTTGTACACTTCACTACCAATCCCTTCCCATCCTTGGGAAAGTGTTTCCATGGACTTTGTTGGGGGATTGCTAAAATCTAGAAAGGGACATGACTATTTATATGTTATTGTGGATAGGTTCAGCAAAATGTGTATCTCAATACCCTATAATAAGAATATTACAGCTGAACAAATAGTGAAGTTGTTCTTTCAGCGTGTCTAGGTGCATTTTGGGTTACCCACTTCCATAGTATCTGATCAAGATTCCCTATTTGTTGGGATGTTTTGGTCAAGTCTATTGGAATTGATGGACACCAGACTGAAGAAGAGCACAACCTTTCATCCACAAATAGATGGCCAAACAGAGGTAGTCAACAGGACAATGATCTAGTTGCTCAGGGGCTATTGCAACAAGCACCCTAAGATTTGGGATGAACATTTATGTTATGTACAACATGCTTACAACTGTGCTAAACATTCTTCTACAAAAAAATCTCCTTTTGGGACCTGTTTCGATTTTATACCAAGGTCTCCCTTGGATTTTGTCTTTGAAAAAGACATAACAGCTGCTGGACATAGTGATATGGAAAAAGAAACCAAGTTCATTGAACAGATACAAGAAATTCACCAGGCAGTCCAGGAACAACTGGAAAAGTCCTAAGCCAAGTACAAGGCAAGGCATGTTGAACACCGAGTGGAGCACAACTTCCAAGTTGGTGATCAAGTCTAGCTATATATCAGCAAGGACAGAATGCAAGGTGAAGGAAAGAAGTTGAAGCTAATAAGGTATGGACCTTTTAAGGTACTTGAGAAAATTGGTGAGAATGCTTTCTGCCTTGATTTGCTAGCATACATGCACATCTATTCAATGGTAAATGTATAAAACTTAAGATTGTTTGAACCTTCATTAATTGAAGATCCCAAAGAGCAAAGTCAATTGCCTTCCATTGATGATCTATTGCCTGAATATCTCAACGAGTTGTAGGAAGATACAGTTCTGGAAAGGAAGGTGAGAACCACACACAGAGGGGATGTTGAGTACCTTAGAATCGGGCTCAAAGGTTCAAAACCCAACAGTGCAAAATGGATAGAGATTGGGCAAGTGAGGCAGCTGTATCCTCACTTGGGTGATGCTTGAAAAACAACTTTCGGTGGTCCAAAAGCCTTTTCAGTGGGAAGGCGTGATCCAAATGGATCCACGAACACTCTCTAAGTCTTGAAAACTCTTAAAATTGTTTAAAATACCAAAACAAAATCGCACGAGAAAACCTTTCATAATGGCGGAAAAACACTATCGGGAGGAAAAAATAGTAGAAACCCATGAAAGAAAAGTATTGCAGGCGTGAACAATGAATGCATAGTAGCCATCAGATCTGGTTGATCAACGATCTAGATCTGATCAGCAATTGCAATCAGCACAGGCAGACAACGGATATTGGCGCTTAACATATATGTGTAGTGATGGCGATTGGTGGAGTCGACGAGGACCGTCGATGAAGCACACAAATCGATGGCCCACGTTGCATCACAACATCATAATCAGCAACCACAATAGAGTGCTTACAATGGCCCAGGGCATGAGAGATATGGGATTGTGATTAATCGCATTGCAATATCACAATCAGATAAATATTATGGAGCAGGGTCTATACACATACATATATGTGATCCGAGGAACCAGATCCGACTGCTATATAAACATTATTGCATAGATTTTGAGATCTACCAAAAGGCATTTTTTAATGTATTTTCACTTATTTCATTATTTAATGAAATACAAAGAAACAATGCTAATGCGATAAGACTCAAACTTGAAAAGGTTCGTGAAGGGAAATGTGTATTGTTTCAAATCCGGAGGAAAGGCATTTTTATCTAATTTTCACATTTTTAACATATTTTTAGAATTACATAGGATCAAGGCCGAAGCAACTTGCGATAGCGATGAGGATGTACCCGATAGAGGAATAAACCAGATTTAAGGACTTTCAAAGTTTGAAATAAGCAATGTTTTGGCAAAATTTCACAGTGTTGCAGCGTTTCTCTGTGTAAAATAGAGAACGATCGTTTTTGGGCATTCCAAAGGATTTCAGAGGCCCGATAACCATTTCGTTACAGTACAGGTGGCCACCATGCTTAGAAGTGTTTAGCAATGATTGCTAACTCTTAGAAAGGGGTCTGAGTGGATAGAGGATGGGGAGACTGGAAGCCGAGGAGTTGAAACGAACAGGCAATGCAGTTTGGCTTTAAAGCCATAGAAAATAGAACACAGGGCAGGCAGTGCTGAGACAGAGCTAAGACAGAGACAGAGAATGATTTAGAGAGTTTGTGTACTCAAAGAAAGCTTGAGAGGTTCAAGTAAACTCTTACTGTTATATCTGTTGTGTATTGAGCCTCAAATTGAGCTCATACTCTTGTAAAAACTCTACTTGAAGACATAACAGAGAGGTCACCACTGAAGGCTAGACCAGGAGATGTAGCACAGGAGTGTTGGGTGAACTCCTTATTAAACTTGCTATGTTTTTATGTGTTTTATTTATATCCACATTTTGCACATTAAAATGTTTTTCAAATACATTCCCCCCTCATATTGGGAAGAAGAAAGCATATATAGATGAGATAGAAACAATTTATCTCTCTCTCTCCTCACACACACACACACACACTTTAAAATGTTAATTCTTATTTTTAAAGTTAATTTTCATTCATTTCTTAAATCGTATGATAAAAACATGCTTTGGTTTTCTCTCTTTCGTGGTTTGGGAAACTAGACTAGTGGAAAAGTTAAAGTTTTTCGGCACCCAAAAATTAAGAAAATTCAAAGACACCGAAATTATAAGTATTTCCTAAGTCATATAACATGTTATTGCAAATGTAAATTGAAAACCAAAAAAATAACATAGAAAATGAATAAGAGAGGAGTAAAGAGGGGTCGTCATCCAATCTTGGTGGAGTCAGATTCTTCCACTGCAATTGGCTCTTTATTCATTCCTAGCAAACGTATTGTGTCTTGAGGGAGGCCCAAATGAGCTTCAATGTGTTGCAAACATCTATCGAAGTCGTTCATGGAGAGCTAAAGTTCATCTAACATAAGGAGAATATCCTCCTTAGCTTCATTGTGGTCTAGCAATAACCTCTCCAGCAAAGTTTTTAAGTGCCACTAAATATCCATTATGAACATATGTTGGCTAAACAAACCATATGTGTGAATAACATTATGAACTAAATCAACTATATCACTAACTACCTCAATATCAATTAAGCAACTACATTCAATTGCAATTTCCCTGTTGACCTCACAATTTTGTTCTAGGTAGGCTAAGGAATTTGTTAATTGTAAATCCTTGCAAAGGATTCTACCTTTGCTAGGCTCAAATTCCTCCATGATCCTTACAATAAGTAGTGTCTTATTTGCTTCTAGCACATTTTCTTGACATTGCAACCACAAACTCAGAAACCAAACCAAGCTTAGGGAAGAGGGATGCAGTGTAAAGAGAAGGAGTGTAGGGCAATGATTGTGGCTCAAAGGTAGAGGAAAGTGAAGGAATTTTAGAGGCTACAAAAATATAGGACCAGAAAGAAATCAAAGAGTGACAGTTGAAGAGAGAGCCAAAAAATCCCAGCAAGATGTATTGCCCCAAAGTCAAGAACTGAAAGTTAAAAGACAAAAAAAGGTGGAGCTAGAGTAAGGGGAATGATGCCAATGAGATTTTCAACTGGAGAACATGGAAAACATCTTTTCGTAGAAGGAAACAACTAAATAGAGCCAAAAATATGAAAAAATTAGAGCATTTACCTACTTTGGAATCCATTTCTTGCAATATATGTAAAGTGTGGGAGTTGAGGGCCATGAGTGGCCGTGATATATTCCAAATTTGAAGCTTGTATCATGAAAAAACCCATGGATTGTATATAATTTCAACTTTCATGCATTGAGAATTCCACTTTGAGTGTAGTGAATGTACTTTGTGGGAAGTAGGGAGGGTAATGAGCCTACTTGTGATGTCTGAAACACTTTACTCGATATAATAACTGTTACACTAGTCCCCATAATAATTTCCATTAAACTAGACCTAATGTTGTGCCTAACTTGCATCATAGGGTTTAGTGCAAACATTATACCAGGGTCTTAGTTGGGATGTGGGATTGATGACACAAGTAACACATCATCACATTGACAAGCAAAATTTTTTGGTGGGATGATGGTTATTCCCACCCACTTGGCTCCTTGCTGACACCATATCCAGGGAATATTTTGTAAAATGTTACGCGTGAATTTAATATCAATTTCTTTTTGCTATTAATATTTTTTAAATGCCACATATCGATTCCATATTAATAATTAGATAAATTACACATCTCTCTTACAATGGAAAATTAAAATATAAGAAATGAACTTTGAAATATTTTATTTTTGGTTGAGATTAAAATGTTTCACAATAGCCTCTCCCATAAGATTTTATATTTTATGAATATGTTTTAATTGTTTGATTTAATTTATTTTACATATGTATGTGAGAGAGTGAGAGAGAAATAATAATAAATTGAAATTAAATTTATTATTTTATTATTATTTTCTTAATTTAAATTTATATTATATTTTTTAATTAGTAATTTTAAATTTCAAACTTTAAATTTTAAAACTTCATTACATGAGTGTCCTCATACTAAATTCATACTGAACTACAACCTACCTCTAAAAACTAATAATTTAATTTCAGAAAACAATTTAAAATATAAAATTTTACTCACCAACGCCTTCATTTCTTCCACTTCCTTCGTCATTATTTCATCACAATCTTATTGCTTCCATGCAGAGATAAGTAGTCAATGGAAATGGAAATGATAGAGATGACTCGGGCATGAAAAATAATAATGTATAAACAAATTAACTTACCATCAATAATTAATACATATGCATATTTAGTTAGAAATTTAATATATAATAAGAATATATATTATTTATGTAACTTAAAAAGTAGTCATTCAAACAATAATCATTTAATAATAATTTTTAAATTACCATTAGTATTAATTTATTAAAACCAATGTTATTTAAATAAATAAATTTCTTTTGATACTATTCGCTCATTTATTAATTATACCTAATTTCTCTTATTTCTAGAAATATAATATTAGATTATTAATCTTAATATAATAAAAATAATAATAAGATTAAATTTATTAATATAATTTTGACCTGGGTCCTAGAGTCAAAAATAGTCGTTAGGTAGCCGTTAGAGTCTCTGCTCAGTCTATTTAACTTGCTAGGCAAGATCTGTTTCTTCAACTTGTCCTGATGATGAACCACACTAGTTGGTTCGAAACGCGTCGACAAAGGTCTCTTTCATGTGATTTACGCTGAAGCTCTTCTTATAACTATGATGAATCACAGAAGCCTCAATTCTATAGGGATGAAATATCTCAAGGTGAAAACCTCTTTTTTGACTGAAAACATGAGGAAAGGTTTGCACCTCAAGAGACTTGATCCCTTTCGATGCTTGATAGATTCAGGGTTGAGATGGATATATACTAGTTTCAGTCATGCATGGTCGCAAAAAGATTGTTGAACATATAATTATTCTGATCAATTTAAATATGATAAATATGCCTAAGATTAAAGTTTAGTCATTTTAATTTTAAATTTAATAAGTTACCTCAGTTTTTTGAGATGATAGATACTATTAATAACTTGAATGATGGAAAATGATGAAACAAAAATTTTGAATGCAAAGTGACAATGTAACAATGTTGAAAGACAGAAAATGTGAATAATAAGAATATAGCCAATTACAAATAGTCTTCATTGTGATAAATTTCAAACTATTTTCTTATATTTTTCTTATTGTGATGCATATTGGTTTTTCCATCTTTTCATATCAAGCATATGAAAAGAGTGATTGAAATCATAGTTCATTCAAAATTTTAATTCAAGCTATTATAGTAAATCTCATACCTTGTATTTCTTGCTCTACAATATTAATAATAACATTCCCCAAAGTCAACCATTATGACTTATTGTAATACCTCGAACAACGAAATAATCAATTGATTTAGCACATCTAGGTGTTATAGTTAAAAATAATTGCAATCAAAACATTGAACAAAACGGGATCTAGAGATGCAACTTTTATTTATATTAATAACTAAACAAAATGATATGACCATATGATAAATTTCAATCCCCTGTAATGGCATGAATGAATTCTCATCAAAATAGAAGCGAATGCATTGAAGCAAAATCGTGGACCCTGGATGGATCCACCAGACAAAATAACACCCACGAGGGTTTTGTCCCTATGATCAAACTGGAACTGGCCTTACCAAGGTCTCAAGAAAAACACAAGAAGATAGATAAACATGAGTGATCCAAATGCTTAGCTTCTATCCCCTTTTATAGGCTTGATGGACTTTCTAAAGACCCTATTTTATTATTTCCCCTCAAAACCCAAAGGAAAATACCATGGGATGATACCATGGGAAAATACCATGGATAGATTCCATCCATTTTGCCAAGATCAAGAAAGGGAATATTACAAATCCTCCTTCCCAAAGATTGCTTGCCCTCAAACAATTCACTATTATCCACAACAGAAGTGTTGATACTAGGATCCCATACAATCGAGTGTGTTATTCCATACCTCCATGTTACATGATCCTGAATGGATCCTTCGACACCTGGATCCTAAATGATCCTCCGACCAATCATTCCTTAGATATATTTATCTGGATTGCAAATAATCTTGTGTCCAATCCTAGCCCCAATTGATTCTCTTTGATCCCAATGCCACCTAAGTCCTCGGACTTGTGGGTTATGGTAACATCTCAACCATCCATCACTTCCCATGCTAAAGGGCTGAAGATGCAATATGCCCTTGGATGTCAGTGTCCTCCCAGGAATCAACCCATCAATAGAGTACTAACTCATAATTTCTCGCCAAGCCATGCTTGGGAATGTTGAATACCTACAAATATACTATGTTGATGATGCTCGATGCTTAACTCATGTTGGTCTGCTTGGTCACCCAACACGATGCCTTTGGAGAACTCTACCCAACTCTTCCTAATGTATAAGGGGGGGTTGGTAGCATTTCAAGCCTTATGTATGCACTTCTGTAGAGGGCTTCTTTGGAACTCCCAATTGTACTACTCTTGCTGCCTTGTGAGGGACTTGATTCATTCCTCAACACTAGACAACTGGGTCATTGATTCGTCACATACCCCTATGGACTTCTCAATCTTTCTATTCTCATGTAAGACAATGTCTCAAAATTTCTACTCTCTACTTAAAAATCATAAGGTCTGTCTTGAAATGCATGATCCTTTCCCAAAAGTCTTCTACTAGAAATTATTGTGCCCTGTTGACTGTCTTTGTATCTGTCTGCACTAGATGCCACATGACAATAGCTTCAACTAGAACCTTTTACTGACCCGCAAGAAATGGCTCATCCTGCATACTATTATTGTCCTGCTACCCTACATGATCATGCTCATCATGTTGGTTTATTATTACTGGCTCCTCATTTGGTTCTCCTTGAATGCCTTCTTCGTGGCCTTCTCAACATGTGGGGATAAGTTGTCCACCCTCTCTGATTGTCTAACATGGATGTATTGGTGGACTGTTATATATACCTAATTTCCCATACTCTTTATGAATGTTCTCCTGGATATCTATAGACTCAACTACCTCATCATCAAGAGGAATTCCTTACTTCCTTTCCCCATGTACTTTGTCAAGTTCATTGATTATCATTGGCTTGTCTTGCAAGTTTCTCTAAAAAACATGGTCTTGTTTCTCACCGTCTATAGTTGACCGCTTGCATCCTTCATAGGTCTCTTCTAAAAATCAGTGAACCCAACTATGGATGAATCCCCATGATTTTCCCTTGTTGCCTGCTTATCAATTGGACATGAATGGTTAAGGGCTCAAGGTCCCTTGAAGATAACAAATAGTCCTCTCCTCCTTAGTTCATTCTTGCTACAAATTTTGTTCTTGCTTCCTCCATCAATCCTTCTCAA
The DNA here is from genome assembly GCA_000404065.3 of Pinus taeda. Taxonomy (NCBI): domain Eukaryota; kingdom Viridiplantae; phylum Streptophyta; class Pinopsida; order Pinales; family Pinaceae; genus Pinus; species Pinus taeda. Next base: position 102,515 of record APFE030766787.1, on the reverse strand, counting down.
CTCCTTCCTAGTCAGCACCCTTCTGAGAAATTTTATGTTTTTCCTGACTAGCTTATCGAATAGATCATAGGAAAATGGTGATCCCTGTGGTTCCTTCCTCCAAATTGTCAATAATTTGGATCTTAGTATCTTGCAGATGACATCATCATCTTCTATGAATAGAGACATAATATTTTTCATGTTTTTTTTCACATGGTTTGAATGAGCTGATGCAATATTGGTGTACAAGTTTTGGACCAACTTAAAGATCAACTCATCACATTCTAGATTCAACATGAATGTCCCAAAGATGAATTCTGCCATGAGTTTTAAAATTTTGCACTACTTCTGAAAAGTAGGAACCATGATGTTATTCAACCCATGAAGGGCTTCTACTATCAACTACAGTATATCTGTCATGATATGATTGTTGTAGGGAAGTAGTGGAAATGTAAGAGCTATGACGCTGATGAGACAAGAAGCAACTTTGATCCTAGCCTTTTCACAAGGATGTTCCAAAAATTTGGGCTGTATCAATGCAACCATGGATGGCTTGAGAGCCCAATTGAGTTTCTTCCATTTTCGCTACCCCACCTTAGAAAAACATGTGTCTAATTCTTCCAACTTATGAAGCTCTATGTATGACTTTGTTTGTTGCAATTCAGATCCAAGTGTGAAGATTTTAGCCCCTCTTGATTTCCTTTCCTTCACTTCCCATGGGTGTTTCTGCTACAAAATAATATGGACGCTTTTCGAGAATGTTTTGTTGCTTTGACCATTATTTTGGTCTAAGGAAGTTTCTGTGTGTGAGAGACCATATATTCTCACTAGCTCATCAAGATGTTTCTGAGTGTTCTCTAGGATCTCTTCAAAACCCATCTTCCCACAAATCAATTCTCTTTATCATCCAATCATTATAAATCCCATAATTAAAGCCCCTTCTCTAACTATTCATTCCCTCTTTTCGCTTTCTCGAATCCAAGCACTCACCTCTTCACTTGGACTCAACTTCCTTTTAATGATATTCAAATATTGTAGCATTCTTATAATAAGCGACCTACATCTAGGAATGCATAGAATGGAATTTAACAATGTTAGCAGAGATTACAAATTTTAATTCATCAAATTGCAGAACATAGATTTTGAGTGATTTATCAAGCCAATATTTGTGAAGGATGGATCTTGATTCTCCAAATAAGAGCCATAAATATTGGAATACTAGTAACTAATCCAAGGATATAGAAGATTTATGAGGTGGCACTATTAAAACTACTTCATCCATAGTCCCAACAAAACTATGAAACTTACCATCATGGTCAACCTCTAGTAGTGGAGAGAATCTATGGAATGGACAACACTTATTCTTCCTTTTAATTTTCCAAAATTGTTTATCAACTGCTAATTCATCCTTCACTTCCAACCATACCTCTTCTATGTTTTCACCATTAATTCCATATTTACTATAGAGGGATTCAAGATGATGTTCTGAGTAGATATCCTGAAGCATCCACCTAGAGATTAGCTTTGCTCCCAAACAAAACATATGTAATATCCCATTCTAAAGATGAATACCATGAATACCCAAAGAGAGTTGAGTCTTCTCAGTAAATTACTACTAAAGAGACAATTAATGGTCCTTTTGATTTTGTTACTGACACAAAATTGTACATTGCTTCTTTTTATTTTCTAAGATAAAAGGTACACTTTAAATGGTCACTTATGATATTTAAAGAGTGAGCTACTCGGCCTCCTTGAGAAACAAATGTTGGAGATGTTTATTGGGGAAAAGACATTATAAATTTTTCCCTTTCCAATAGATAAAGATGCAGAATAGAGTTCCGATCTCCTTAGAAATGGACTGTCTACTCCAAACAATTAGAAATGGACAATTTTCTCCAACCAATTAAAGATCACAGGATATTAAATCGGAGATCAATTTCAAATATTCTACCACTCCATATTTGCAATAATTTGGCTTCAAGAGTTATGGTCAGTGTACAAGGATTTTGAACCCCAGAACCATTGACAATACACAATTGATCTCAGATTGCAAATGAGGAGATGGATTTCAGAATCCCATTAATCAAATTCATTCGATCTAAAGCACTCCAGAATTAGATAAAGTGGCATCCAAGGTAATTCTCAACCCACTCTACACTCATGCCTAGGAGGTATATCTGGAAATTATGCCTAGAAGGTCTTGTTCTCCACCCAAATTTCTTAGACCGATCACTACACTCATGCCTAAGAGGTCTTGTTCTTCACCCAAGGATCTCTACATCGAAGAATCTATGCACCCAAGACATCTCTACACTCAATTATCTTGCCCCCCTTCTTGGCGTAATGGCACTCTGACAGATAGGGATTAAACAAACATTGTGCCCTCACGAACTATTAGATCGTGCATGGTTGATGAACACTCATTACCTTGGTGACCGTTTAGAGATGTTGACCCTCCTCTATGCTCAAGGAGCAACCTCAACTGTGTTCTGAGATGACTCCTTGAAAGATGCAAGTGGCAAGGACCTATGGTGCAATTTGCAACCTTCAAAAGGGTGTCTTCTTTGTTATGACTATGTGCAGATCTTGTCGGTCATGAAACCAATTTCTTTCTGCCTCTCTGACTGATAATCTATGTCCCTCAATACAGATTTGATCCAAATATATTTTCCTCTTTGACTAATAAATGATAAATCTCTACCCTCGAAATATCTCAACCCAATAGAAATTTGACAGGTCGGTATTCTAACTTTCAACTGTAGATGTTATGGCCTCTCGACCAACACAATATCGCAGGCCAAAAATGATTACTCTATGTTGCACAACCCGTTCCTGCAGTGGAAGTATAATGGTATTGAATATGGATCTTATTGAACCTTGAGGCCCAAATTATTATTATGGCTAGTTTTTTTCTTTCTTTCGATAAAAATACCGTAGAAACAGATTTGGTCATGGCTTTAAGAAAACTAGAAAATAAGAACCCAACTACGGTGATATTAAATATCACCGAAGATGGAAGATGTTGGCTACGTTGAGAGGAAATCCCAACGAATATCCCAGTATAAAACCCTTAGGATGGAAGGATGCACAACTCTTAGACCACTGTAATATCCCAAACAATGAAATAATCAACCTATCTGGCACATCTAGGTGTTCTAGTTAAAATTAATTGCAATCAAAACACTAAACACAACGAGACATGAAAATGTATCCTTTATTTATATTAATATCTCAAGAAAATGATACATGCCCATATAATAAATTTCAAGCCCCTGCAATGGCATGTATGAATGCTTATCAAAAGAGAGACAAATGCATGCATCGAAACACAATCATGGACCCTGGATGGATCCACCAGACAAATGACACCCACGGGGTTTTCTTCCCTCGAATTAAACTGGAATTGACCATGCCAAGTTCTCAAGAAAAAAATAACAATATAGATAAACCTGAATGATATGAATGCTTAGCTTCTATGCCCTTTCATTGGACTCTCTAAAGACCTTATTTTATTATTTTCCCTCAAAAACCGAAGGCAAATACCATGGGAAAATACCACGGTAAATACCATGGAAAGATTCCATCGATTTTAACTAGATCAAGAAAGGGAATATTACACTTATGGAGTCCTCCACACTAGGTTTTAAAGATAGTCGTTTTCTATTACTTCATTTGAATGAAAAGTGACAAATAATGTTAAATGATGGAAACATGAATAATAAGAACTTAGTCAATTACAAATAATTTACAATTTCATGAAGCAAGCATTTGAGGTCAACGAACATTTTATTTCAGATAAAAATTCAAGTATTTTATTTATGGTTGAATTATTGTAACACAAAAATTAGTGCACGTTGTCAATAATTATTTTGTGCTTATACTAAAATCAATGCATGTGCAAGGAATCAAATGAGGTTATAAATCAACATTTACATTAAAATAAATGCATCTAGTGCAAACAATCAAACAATATTAGAAATCAACATGTACATTGAAATCAATGCATCTAGTGCAAGCAATCGAATAGGATTAGAAATCTACATCTAGTGTAATCAATCAAATAGGATTAGAAATCAAAAACTACACTGAAACCAATGCATCTAATGCAATCAATAAAATAGGATTAGGAATCAACATCTACAATAAAATCAATGCATCTATTTCTTTGAAAAATCAAAATATTCTAAATTCTTTTACATTTCGTAAAGGTCTTACTTCCTCTTCCTCTATGGTTAATAATGTTCAATTTTATATGATACTATATAATATTTTTATTTGTCTCTATGTCTCTTTATTCTTAACTATCTCCCCCCCCATATTTCTCTCTCCCCATCTTTGTCTCTCTCTCTCTCCACCTCTCCTTTCTTTCCTCTCTCTCCCCTTGACATCTATATCTATATCTCCCTCCATCTCTCCTTCTTTTCCTCTCTATCTCACCCCTTTGCAAACAAACATGATGATATCTCCCTCCTTCCATCTCTCTATTTCTCTCTTATTTCCTCTTCCCCCTCCCTCTCTCTATCTCTCTCTTCTAACTCCCCCTCGCTCTCCTCCATTCATATATCTATCTCCCTTCAACTCTCCTTCTTTGTCTCTTTATATCACCCCATAAATATACACACACTCTCTCTCCATATCTATCTATCTCTCTCTCTCCCTCCATATTCCTCTCCAACTTTATTTCTCCCCGTCTCTCTCCCTCTTCCTCTTCCTCTTCCTCTTCTCTCCCTCTCTATCTTTCTCTCTCTCTTCCCTCCCACTCTCCTCTTTCTAGTTCTTCCTTGGTACTCCTCTCTCTATCCACCTTTCTCTCTGTATGTCTTTCTTCTTCCTTCTCTCTCCCCCTCCAACTCCATATCTCTCCCCTTCCCTATCTCTCTTTATTCCTCTCTCTCCCTTTCTCTCCTACCTCCTCTACCTCTCCCTCCCATCACTCTCTCTCTCTTTCTACCATCCAACTTTGTCATTCTCCCTCCCTCTCCTTCTCTCTCTTTTCCCTTCCACTCTTCTTTCTCCCACACTCTCTCTCCATATCTCCCTTGTCACTCCCTCTCTCTCTCCACATTTTTTCTTTATGTCTTTCTTCTTTCCACTCTCTCCCCCTCCAACTTCATCTCTCTCCCCACCTCTCTCCTTCTATTATTCAACCATCTCACCAAAATAGAACAAAAGATAGGTAAATGACTTCAAAGTTAGCCTCTTCGAGGGGGAAGCCTCCTTTACATTACAGAAATTAACAATTCTTGGATGATTCAAATTACAAAACCTCCTTTGTATATATAGGAGTCTAATGGGTCACAATATAATCAAATCTAACATAAAAATAATCGTGTAAGGGCATAACATTAACAATAGTGGGCTTCTATGGGGCACAATAATAACAATATGGGGATAACATGGGCACAACAATAATAATAAGGGGATACAATGACATTAATGATAAGGGAATACACTAGTATTATAGGGACCTACATTCCCCTCTCCTTCAAAAAAGTGTTGTCCTCAATGCTTGACTAGTTTTGGATTCTTTTGTATAAAATTCTCATCCTCCCATGTGGAATATTCAACAGGTAAGTTCTTCCAGTTGATGTGATACTCTGAAATTGATCGATTTCGTAGCTATCAATTTCTTGCTTCTGTGACTGCTTCAGGTTCTAATATGATTTTTCCTTCCTCATCAGGTTATGACAATATTGCTTGAACTGAGATCTTGTCACCTATAACCTTATTTAAGCATGACACATGGAAAACTAGGTGCACTCAAGAAGATGCAAGAAGCTCCAATTTGTATTCCATAGTACCAATCTTTTGTAACACCTTGTATGAACCATAATAATTTGGTGATAATTTAGTATCCTTCTTAGCTTTCTTCAGGGACATATGTTTGTATGGTTGTAGTCGTAGAAATACCCAATCACCTACCTCAAAAATTATTTTGCTACGATGTTGATTTGCTTGTTGTTTCATTCTATTCTGAGCTAAAGTTAGGTTATCCTTTAAGAGTTGGAGAACTTGTTGTTGATGCTCAATGTGATCTTTCATTGCATGAACCTTATAATTTTTTCTTAAATATGATGTGATGGATGGTGGATGATATCCATAAAGTGCCATAAATGGGGTCATTTTTTCTTCAATATGGAAGGAAGTGTTATACCATCATTTAGCTAGAGGAAACCACTTGATCCATTGTGTCTGCTTATCAGATACAAAGCAACAAAGATATCCTTCCAAACATTTGTTCACTATCTTAGATTTCCAATTAGATTGGGGATGATAAGATGAGCTATGAGCTAACTCAGTAGCCAAACAAGAAAATAATTACGTCCAAGAATTTCGAGTGAAAATGGAATCTCTATCTCTTATAATAATTTTTAGGTTTCCATGTAGCTTTTTAAATGTTTCCATAAATGTAGTAGCAACTATATTGGCTTTAAATGGATGAGATAATGCACAAAATTGTGCATACTTGGTAAGTCTATCAACTACCACCATGATGACACTCTTTCTTTCGGATTTGGGTAAACCTGTGATAAAATCCATTGAAACGTCCTCATATCATTGGCTTGGAATAGATAAAGGTTGTAACAAATTCGAGATCTTAATTGCCTCAACATTATTTTTTGTAAAACCAAACATTTCATGACAAACTTTTAAATGTTAGATTTAAGGGAATCCTAAAAAGAACTAACACAAGTTGTCTAAGGAAGGTTTTGAAAATGGAATTCATCAAACCTTGAAATGTAGAACATGCATTGGTAAGGCAAAAAGGCATGACCAAAAATTCATAATGACCCTCATGAGTTCTAAATGTTGTTTTCAGAATGTCTTCAGTCTTTATTCTGATTTGATGATATCATGAATGAAGATCCAACTTGGTGAAGTAAATTGTTCCATGTAATTCACCCAATAATTCATTAATGATAGGAATGAGAAATTTATCTTTAATAGTGAGCTTGTTGAGCTCCCTATAATCTGGACACATGCACCATGATCCATCCTTTTTGTGCACCAATACTACTGGAGCAGAGAAGGAACTTTGACTAGGTTGAATTATACTAGCCTCTAGGATTTCTGCAACCATACATTCAATTTCACTCTTTTGGGCATATGGATATTTGTAAGGCCTGATATTTGGAGGAACGCTTCCTTGAATCAAATGAATAGCATGATCATGATCACAAATAGGTGGGAGGTCTTTAGGAGTCTCAAATTCCCTGGAATGATTGTCCAAAACTTTTTGGATATCTAGAGAAATAGATGATTTCGATGTGCGAACCTCTCATGAATAGAATTGTGCAATTACACCCCGTTTTTCTTTATTTAGAAGCTTTGTCATGTTGTTAGAGTTGATTATCTATCCTTGTTTCCTTGTGATACCCCTTAATTCAACTTCCTTTATTTTCGAAAAAAATTCAAGAAACATTCTTGAAAATTAAAATCCATCGTACCAAAAGATTGTAGCCATTGGATTCCTAGTATAGCATAAGCACCACCCATTTGAATGGAAAACATTGAACTATTCAATATATATTCTCCCATGGATAACTTTATATTATGACACTTTCAAGAGAAATTTATGGTTCCTCCATTTGCAATCATCACTTAACACTCTGGTGTTGAATATAGGAAGCAATTCAATTCCTTGGCTATCTTACAATGAATAAAATTATGGGTACTACCCGAACTAATCAACAATATTACCTTTTTCTTCTTGATATGTCCTTTTACCTTGAGGGTTTGAGGAGTGACAATTCTTGCCAATGCATTACAATATATGGTTGAATTCATTTTTTCTTTATCTATGGTTGCTTCCTGGTGTATATCCTATTCTTTTGACATTTCTTGTTCCTTTTCTTCCTTCTCTTCACAATCTATGTAAAATAATTTCTTCTAAGCACACTTATGACCTTTAGTGTATTTGCTATCACAACTGTAAGAAAGACCTTTTTCTCTTTTTTCTTCAAATTATTTTGGTGTCAGGCTTGTAGGTTGTGGAAGGCTAGGGGCAACAACAATTCCATCATTATAGTTGTGAGCGGTAGGCTTCCTTGTTGCCATATTTTTTCTTTCAATTTTTCTCGCCAACCTAAATGCCTTCTCTAATGAATCAGGTTCCCAAAGGAGAACCTCATGTTCAATGTTATCCTTGAAAGTCCTTATGAAAACATCAATCATATGCTCCTCTCAGATATCTTTTACCCTTATATTCAATTTTTAAAATTCCTCAATGTGCTCCACCATTGAACCCTTTTGCTTGAGATTTGTCAATTGGCTAAAGAAGGTGTTGCTTTTTGTATCTTCATAATGTGCTATCATTTCCTCCATAAAAAATGACCAAGTGAAAATTTGTTTACGAGATCAAAGCCATCAATATCATGCAAACTGATTTGGTTGTAACTATAAAGTTGCAATGTGTACCTTTTGTGTGTTTTGCACATTATGGAGATCGAAATATTGCTCCATCTATATTATCCATGTTACATGATCCTTACCATCAAATTTCCTCATATCAATCTTTGGAACATGGTGAGTCTTCAATCCAAATTCAAATTCTATGAAATCATGAACAACATTTTTTTTTTCTCATCATGAGTTTCCTCTGCTACCTGTTTGTCATTAGGAAGCATTTCTTGTAGCAACTTGGTCAAACCTCCTTTCAAACCTTCCATGTCTTTCTTCAAATATTCAATGCTTCCTTTCAGTTTTGCTTCTAAACCATCCATCTTAGCTTCCATATTGGCTTCCACCCCATCCATTATGCCTTCCTTTAAACCATCCATCTTAGCTTCTATTGCCTTTTGTGAGAATGAAATTTGTTGCACTTGGTCGCGTAATTTTAATATGTCATGATGTACTTCTTCCTCTTCTTCATGAGTCAGATAGATATTTCAAGTTACTTACTAGGTGTTTCCATTTTCTTTCTTTGGGGAATCAATTAATGATAAGTATGCTTCACTATGCCCTTTGAATCTCTTCAAAATAGTTTTTCAAACCAAACTTATGAATTTTTAAAAAAAGACTACACACATTTTTTTGCTTCGTAGGAGCTCTATATTGAATCTATTTTATCTCTGTAATTTTGGCTCTCCAAGGTCTGAAGTTTCATTCTACAATAACCCTCCAAGTCTTTTTTCCAACCCCACATGTCTGATCTTGATTCGATTCTTCAAGAAAGAGTTATGTGAAATATCCCACGATGACCTAATTATAAAATCATTCAGTAGAGTGAACTTCTACAATGTTCCATGTATTACTATTTCGACCTTCATACCTCAAAAACTACATAGATAACTACAGTCTATCCTCTTTCTGTAACCTCTTACGAAATTTAAATTTGATGCTCAGAGAGAAAGTTATGACAATTTTCCCAAGGTCACCTATTTGGGATATAATTCAGGAGCCTACAGAATCCCTAATTTCCTTGAACCATATCTCTGACAATATAGTGAAACAAGGTCTGAAATTTGAACCTAAGGTTCATAAATATTTCATCTCAAATGACTTTTAGTTTCGGCTTCTGAGACTTTGTAGCAAAAATTGTTATAGCCAAATTTCCACGATGACCTCTTTGGAGCAGTGAAACCCTAGAATCCAAACCTCTCATACCTAATTCTATGCAACTAGCTCAAAAAATAGAAGAAAAGATAGGTAAGCGACTTCAAAATCAAGCTCTTCGAGGGGGAAGACTCATTTACATTACAAAAATGAACAATTCTTGGATGATTCAATTGACAAAATCACTTTCTATATATAGGAGTCTAAGGGGTCACAATATAATCAGAGTCGGCATAACAATAATAAGGTAAGGGCACAACAATAACAACAGTGGCATTCTGTGGGCCACAATAATAGCAATATGGAGACAAATTGGCACAACAATAATAATAAGTGCTAGAATGACAATAAATAAGGCAAAACACTAGTATTATAGGGACCTAACACCTTCTCTCTCCCTCCCTCTCAACTCCCTCTATCTCTCTATATCTCTCTCTCCCCTCCAACTTTGTCAATCTCCCCCCCTCTCACCAACTATGTCACTATCTATCTATTTTATATATATTATATTATCTTATATTATAAATACATAATAATATATTAAATTATTTAGCTAATATTTAATATTATTATGAATATTAATATTAATTCTAATATATTAATAATATTATAATATAGAGAACAATCTTTCGGATTAATTACATTGTAGGGATTGAGTCAATGTTTAGAACCAATTAATGTTGTTCATCCTAAGGACAAGGTGAGAAACCCATTGATATGAGAGTATAGATAGCATGGATGTATCATTAATCATGGTAAGCCGTTCAAAATTAGCAGTTAAGAATATGTGATGAAGAGATGTGTGTTAAATTCACTAATATTTAGTTAGAAAATAGTTGGATTTCAGAGATCTATGGTGTGTGCTTTTCGAAAATAGTTGTTATGTAATAATTAATTATTTAATATCGAAATGTATAATTATCAAATTAAATATATTATAGACTAAGATACTTTGTATATTAATATTATTAGGTAAAGACTAAACCGGTTCATATACAATAAATTATTTAATAGTAGTCTTAAAAAAGAATATAAATATCAATAAAAATAATAAATACTAAGCTAAAATATTAATACAAGGGCACAATGCAATAAATAAGGGAAAACACTAGTAGTATAGGGACCTAACACCTCTCTCTCCCCCCTCCACTCCCCAACTTCTCTATATAATCTCTCTCTCCCCCCAACTCTATCAATCTCTCTCCCTTCACCAACCTATAACACTAATCTATCTTTTTTATATTATTATATTATATTGTATACAAAATACATAATAATATATTAAATTATTTAGCTAATATATTGAATTATATTAATATAATATTAATTTTGATATATTAATAATATTATAATAATAGAAAAACAATCTTTTCCGATTAATCACATTGTAAGGATTGGATCCATGTTTCGAACCAACTAATATGGTTCATTCTGAAGAAAAGGTGAGGAACCCATTGATATGAGAGTATAAATAGCAGGGATGTATCGTTGTTCCGAGTAAGCCATTCAAAATTAGGAGTTAAGAATATGTAATGAAAAGATGTTCATTAAATTAACTAATATTTAGTTAGAAAATAACTGTTGTATAATAATTAATTATTTAATATCGAAATTGTAAATTACTTATCAATTTAGATAATATTATAATCTAAAAATAACTTGTTTATATAATATTTTAGGTAAAGACTCTTTGTTATCGTGATACAATAAATTATTTAATATAGTCATAAAAAGAAATAAAAATGTCAATAAAAATAATAAATTATCGAAGCATAATTATATTAATAAATAATTTAATTATCTTAGAGAAGTCATTAATTAGTAGCCTTAAAAATTTTGGGCTATGATATTATCCAAGTATAATTAAAATAATATATTAAATAATAATTATAATTATTTATAATTATACTTAGATAAATCATAGCCTCAAAAATTTAAGGCTACTATATAATGACATGATTAAGAAATATAAATATTTATTAATATAATTATGCTTAGAAAATATTATTATTTTAATGAAAGTATATTAATTATTTTTAAGACCACTATTAAATAATTTATTGATATGATAACAGCGAGTTGGTCTACCTATAATATATATAAACAAGCTATCTAGATTATAATATTATTAAATGAGAAAAATAGTTTACAATTTAGATATTAATAAGTAATTATAAACATAACACCTATTTCAAATACATATAGTTAATTTAACAAACATCACTTCATCACATATTCTTGACTACTAATTTTGAATGGCTTACATCAATAGGTTTCTCACCTTGTCCTAGGAATGAACCCCATTAGGCCACATTAGTTAGTTCGAAACCTAGACCCAATCCTTACAATGTAATTAATCCGAAAAACTGCTCTCTACAATATAAATCAGAGATCTTAAATCTAACAATATTATAATAAATCAAATCTAATATTATGTTAAAATTAATATTGTATTAATCCAAAGCTACCAAATTTAATATATACTAAAAATAAATAATAATAATAATTATATTATTATATAATATAATTAAATCTTTAATATTAAATTTAATAATAAAATTAAAACACATACATATAAGTATAAAACGGCACTTGCCTGCTTTTAAGTTAAAGAAACAAATCATTATTATGTTGGATGAGATTTAAGGTGCAAAAGGAACCATATCATTAATTTGTACAATGAAAGGACCAATTTTTATGCAAGAAAGTTCGATGATCTGACCACGCCACAAAAAAGCCATTCCTCAGAGACGTGTCGAGTTCGAAGCCAGTCACAGAAGACCAAACTACGTACAGCCATTGCATTTTCAGTCCTTAAGCTCTAGAGTGATCCATCCATTCACATTGCAGCTTATCACTCCATTCACAGTGCAGCTGATCACAACCTTTATTGGATCAGTACATCATATGCCTGCATCAAATATGCCAGGTTCATAATTTTACATCATAACTGCGGCGCCATGACAATACACGAACACAGTACATCATATGCCTGCATCAAATATGCCAGGTTTACAATTACTTCAAACACTAAGTTGTACTCCTAGCATTCTTCTCACATAAATTGGATGTAAATTTCATTGGCAGAGTATGCAGTTTCATATCCTTCGGCGAAGGGGAGCAGAAGTTCAAATTACGGAGAGGAATTGAATATCTGCGGCTTCATTTCTACAGAAAGCTGACAGGTCCATTTACAGCTCGCTTCAATTTTGGTATTGATTCAAATACCTGTCATTTTAGTGATATGATCCTCCATTCAATTGGTCCGCACTGGATTGTAAAATAGAGTCATAAATTTAATAAATGCGAATGCATGATGCATTTTTGTTGTGTTCTACTTCTTATGTAATGAAATTTCATTTCTTCATCCTATCAAGCTCTACCCATTATTTGTAAACCTTGTACCTGTTGGTGAGCTGTGTTTTTTTAATTTTGTTATAAATGGTTAATGATCTACGCATTTCACCTTCTCTCTAAATATTAAGGGACAATGATCTACGCATCTCATCTTTTCTCTAAATATTAAGGGACAGTTAAATAAGTTGGAAATAATTAATTCCTACTTGTCTATGGTTGTAATTTTCTAATTGAGGAGTTTGTTGCTACATAATAGGAATAAGCTAGAATATAGTTTCTCCTAGTTTAGTGTGCGGTTGAGAGAATCTCTCAACCACACTATTGTACGTCTAAGATAGCATTCCTATCTTGAGACTATTGATTGTATAAATATGTGTGTAATTTCCTCATTCAACAATAATAGAATATATTTTGAGTGACTGCAATTTTATCTTGGTATCAGAGCCTGTGAGGGTCTGGCCCCTCCTAGGCCTGGCCCCTCCTAGGCTGAGGGAAAATAAAGAGTGTATTATATATTGTCTGTCCATCAATTTTTTTTATGGTCTTTTCAAGTGCTTGATCGAACTTGTGTTGATCAACTATGGAGGCGTTGTCTCTTGACCTATCCGCGAGCGCAGGATTTGATGTGTTCGTGTTCTACTGGTTCGAACCTGATTGAGAGTTTCTGGGTATCTAGGGTGAGTGGGTAACTCCATTCATCTCTCTGATAGATGACAGATGAGGTTAAGATGCTGTTGTTGGTGCTGCCGCTGCCATTAGCATTGGGTTTCGTTGTGCTAGGCTGGAATCTGGATGTGGCCTTATTTTAATGAAGCCCCCGTATCCCGATGGTCTTCATGGAGGGCGGCATAGTTCTGAATCTCAGTTAGATGCGACGACGCTCAGAAATGGGCGAAGAAAATGACGAGGTGTCGGCTCGTAACGATCGGTCGAGGGCGGCTCTGGCCTTCAAGAAGAAGTTCTCTGTGGCGGCCCAGGTTCAGAAGCCGGAGACTCGAACCCTGGCCGACCTCAACCTCCCGCACGCCTGTCACGAGGTCATCGATTTGGACGGAGGCGCTGTGGAGCACGAGATCGAGAAGACGATCCTCTAGGTCGCGCATTCGATTCTCGCTGGCAACGGTTTCAGATTTAGCGTCCCCGCCCGCAGTAACGCCAACCAGGTTTGAAGGCATTGGTTTTTTGTTTTTTTGGTCATCCTATCCAAGAAAGTTTGAAGGCGTCTATTGGTATTGTGAAGAAGGTCATCGTATCTGCAGGAGGTCAACTGGTGCTGGTTCATGAAACAACAGCAGCACTATGTCGCTAAGGAGGAGGAGATCTGAGGAATCCTCTGTATCAGAATCGCTAGTGGGAGCTCTGCACAATAGGGAGGAGCTGGACGATGTGTTCAAGCGATTTGACGCCAACGGCGACGGCAAGATCTTGTCGTCAGAGATGGGAGAAATTATGGGCTCAATGGGCGGTCGTGTCGGGTGTAGGAGCTGGGGCTCATGATGAAAGAGGCGGACGCGGACGGGGATGGGTTCATTAGCCTGGAGGAGTTCATCGGAGACGCAGATTTCGATCCAGGTTTCTGGATCCAGGGGCTGTCTGCCATGGCCACCGTTTTCAAGGGCACGGCAGCGGTCGTGGGAATGTGTCTGCGCAACGAACTGAGAGGCAAGAGATCGAATGCAGCGGATTGGTACAAATACATGCAGCGGGGAGCCCAGGCCGTCCACAATGCCAATCCCGACGTGGTGGTTATTATATCGGGGCTCAATTACGACGCTGATCTTAAGTTCTTGGTTTGGGATTGTGAAGATCGAGGCAGAAGCATGGGTTCGGAGGATATGAATCTGGTTTCGTCTCAGAGGATAGAAACAGCTCTTAATTCCCAGCGGGTCTACCAGCCCGACCATTTACAATATCGCTGCACGCCCTCAGTGGTAAATCAAAGGCGGGGAGATTCGGGACGGAAAGCCCGACCTGCGGGCGTGAGCGGTTTCGTTGAACCGGGCGGCAAGCTGTATGCGAACGATCGGGATAGGTATCTTGCTCCTCAGAGACATATGTCTATAGAATATCGCTTCCTGCTGCTGTCGGTGTTCGGTCTGAGATTCGATCCAGCGACCTGTCGAGGGGCAGATCTGTGACCAGATGGAGAATTTTTTGCAGCAATCCTGATGTCGGTATTACAACTGGTTATTCACCTTCCTAAACAAGTCTGCGGGATCAGCAATCAAGGTAGCACATTGCCTAACATGCTCTATGAAAATACAGATATCAGTGTTAATGAAAGAACCCTTCTATCTACAGATGCAGTCCACAATAATTTATACCTTTTTTGCATCAACATTTGAGGCAAATTATGAGCAAATGCTTTCAAATTTCAAGATTTTTATTTACCCTCGTAAGCACCATGATTTTGGGTCACCTGAGTGGTGCAGCAACCGGACGTTTAGAGACATCAGTAAACCTGTGGCAATGTTTTATGAAAGCCTTGTGACTAGTGCCTTTACTACAGATGATCCAGAAGAAGCCCATTTGTTCTTTGTGTCGTTTTCCATTGATGCCCCCAATTGATTCAGTAGCCCCTGGGCACAAAATCTTAAATTTTAAGCCTGACCAGAGGCATTCTCAGACATTTCTTGCTTATTGTGTGAACTAGCCAGGAAGCAATTCCAGACCTTGAATCAACTTTGTCGCAATGGAAAACTGATCCAGGTTTTGTGTTGGATCCCCTTGTAGTAGAGCCTTCTCTTTATGCACAGAGGTTGAGTTCCAGCAGGTTTTGTTTGAATTTCGTAGGTGGTGGGAATCCATTATTCCTGATAGATGCACTGACATTTGGATGCATTCCAGTTATCATATCTAGCAGTCCCTTCTTCGACTTGCCCTTTCAGGATATCCTTAATTGGAAAGAATTTTTGGTTATTGTGAACATGAGGCAGGTAAGTACGCTGAAGCAACTACTGCAGAGTATACCAGAGGCCCGTTTCCTGAAGATAAAGAGCCTAGCCAAAGAAGCAAGCAAGCATGTGAAGTGGCAGCCCAGCGTGGAGAAGATTGTTGGGTCCAAGAACACTCCAGGATTGGAGGAGATCGGCCCGGTGGTGTGTGTCGAGCAAGCCGCCAATGCAGATCGTTGGTTATGATTCATGACATTTCCAGACTCTAATAGTTGTTGTTATGGGAAATAATCATCTTTGGGTAGAGATAGAGAGATTAAATTTGAAGAGTTTATGTTGTATTTTCTTGGAATCATGTTTAAATATTATTGAGCCTTATTGAGCCTAGCTAACTCAATGCAGGCAAAGTTATTTTGTTAGAATTTGCAACTCTAACGAATGAGAGGTTAAGCATGGAGTTCCAAAAAGTTATTTGACAAAGATGCCCAAGATGTGAACTTGGGATAAAGGAGTAGCAACAACAGTTATGGTGGACAACAAAGTAGATGTTTGTTTGAGTTAGTGTGGTTTATGGAATAGACTCCCTAGCATATTATTGTAATAGTCATTGTATGTACAAGAAACTCCAAATGTTGAATGTAAGCCTTGCAAAGGCATTTGAAAGTTCGTGGTGATCTCAAAACCACTTTGTAATGGTTTGTGGTCAGCCTGAAACCATCTTTTGTCACTGTAATGTGATGGTTGGTGGTGAACCAGAAACCATCTATAGAGTCCTAGTGGCTACAGGATTTGCTCGGTGGTGGCATATTGAAGTTGGCGGATTTGCCCGGTGGTGGTAAATTGGACTTGCCCGATGGTGGTAAATCGGACTTGCTCGGTGGTGGCATATTGAAGTTGGCGGATTTGCCCGGTGGTGGTAAATCAGACTTGCTCGATGGTGGCAGATTGCTTTTGTGGTTGAATCGCCTATGTGGCTTGAGGTGCCTTTGTGGCTGTGTGTACACACGAGCTTTTGTGCTCGTAGGAGCAGGTGGACTACAGTAACACCTGGCTCAGACTCAGATGATTTTCTCTGAGTAGAAGGGGATTGGCATTTTTCGCGCTAACAGCAATGCCAGGAAGGCCAATTGGCGTGTATGTTAGGCCATTATTCGCGCCAATAGGTGTGGGTTTTTAGTTAAGGATCGCGCCAATTCACCTTCGAGGGGATTTGCGGGAAGCCTCAACTTTGTTTTACAGTCTGCAAGGGGTGCAGGATCGGAGAAGTTGCAGATCTATCCGGGAGAGGCGGATCGGATCAATTTTGATCAG